>OX463779.1:19013499-19220999 GCA_949825025.1 Siphlonurus alternatus | reverse complement strand
AATAATTAGGTCAAACAATTAATTTTTGACACGAGACAGGTTTTGACATCCACACTGCAGTATCTAGAGATTATTGTTCACAAGATTGCTTTTTAGTTTTTTGTCTTTTGTTGTCTCTGACGGTATACGATGAGTTATTACAAGCTTGCTGCAGACCGAATAGACATTGTCACAACATGTTGGATATAATACATTTCATTCTCATTGCATCATCACATATTTTTGAAACATTAAATATTTATATATTATATAAAAGATGTATTATTATTATAACAAAAAAATCCTTATATTTTCTTTTATTCCGGATAAGGTCCATTTCTGTGTGTGTTTTTCAAGGAGGGTTTCTTTGCTCGCTGCTTCCTGTTTTCTCCATCTCCCCCCCAGGCCGCAGTATCACTCAAGAACACATGGCACGGTCGCTGCTTCGGGGCTGAAAGTCGCTAAGTACACATAGCAGTAGAAGAAGGCGGCAGAAAGCCGCACGCCATTTATCTACTAATTCACTGTATTTTTCCAGCCACGCCTTTTGCACAAAGAGAAAACACAGCAGCAAGACGTTAGTTTACTATAACATAGGTACAAACTTAAAGCTTCAGTAATCTTCATACTTTTTAGTTTCTCTAGAGAATATATAAAAATCTCTCTGTCCTATCTCTCTCTCTCTCTCTCTCTCCCTCTCTCTATTTTTATCAAAAATTTAATATTGAAATTACATTATATAACAAAGAGTAGGAAAATATATTTTTTTTTAACTTGGATATATAGAGACGTATTAATATAGAAAAGAATCAATATAATATTTTTTGCTCGAACATAAAGAGTTTAAAATAACTTTATCGACTGATACGCTGAGTATAAAGAAACCGCAAGAGATTTCACATTTTTTTTTTAACTAGAATTTTTTTAAGGAGACAAAATTAAATATTATATATATTAAAAACAATAATAAAATTGAAAGAATAAAAAATAAAACCTTTATTTTGTATTTATTTCACTTAACTTTATTCGATTATAAATCTAGAGAGAGGAAAAAAAAATAGTTTTTTTTATTTTACGAAATGAGTATAAACACAATAATGTATTTCCGTCCATTTTTTTGTTCTTTTCTTTCTTTTTAAAGTATTATATTCTGTGACATTATTCAATAATAACTTAACACATTAAGCTTTAGAGTTATTTTCTAAAGAAATCGAGCGTAAAAAGCAATACGCATGAAGTTGGTTCTCTTATATATACAAATATTTATTTTTCTTATTTCATGAGTCTACTTCATCACGTTTTCAAAATAAAAAATAGAGGCAAAAGTTTAAATATTCTAGCGCCTAGGGTCATATTTCTTCTCACTTAATGGTTATGTGAGTCGCTATATCATCACGTGTATTCCTCTTCTTTCTTTATGCCATAGCGGTAGGAATGTACCCTGGGCTACACGTGTTACGCGGTCAATATATATATTTATTACATAGCACGTCATATCGCAACTATATAAATGATCACTCTATTATAAAAAAAATGTTTTATTCAATAATATTTTTTTTTATATGAACTCAAATATTGGATTATTTGATATACTTTATGAAAAAAACATTTTTCAGATTATTATTAAATACTCACTTTAATATATATTTTTTTAATATATTTAATGGAATAATTGTATGTAAATTGCAACAGAGATTCATTGTTTATCAGTCAATTGAGATAAAACTTTCTTGCTACACGGGCAGACTCCCCTCTATCCTTTTCTTCTTTCTCAGACCATTGTTTTCCTTATTTGGCACACAATGCAATGCTTTATCCAAGCAAAGCTGCTCAGCTTTATATTGTAAAAAGTCTGATTGTATTCCGTTTTTGCAACTCAATGAATTCATGTTAATGTAATATAATTACTGTCTTGAAATTTTATGTGATTCTTATAATAGCGAACAGCTACTTTTTGAAATTCTTTTACTTTTCATAATTTTTTTATCAAAGTTAAAAGGAATTTTTACATATAATGTAAATTATATTAATAATAATAAATTTAATATATAAATAAGTTCACGAAAATTCAATTGGTGAATGTAAAAGGCAAAAACCTATATATAAAATGCGTATATTAACTTAATTATCTTATTACATATTTTAAAAACAATAATAATAAATAATAAAAAAGTTATATTTTAAAAGTAGTAAAATTGAAAAAAAAAAGTTTATGAGAATTTATAATAGAAAAAATGAAAACTATAGTTACAAATATAGAGAAAGTACAGCGTGCACGCAATAATTTTTAAACGGTCCGCCCTGCTACATTGTCATAAATATCTACTCGCCTAGAGGTTAGGCAACTTTTTTAGCACCAAAACAAAGCGGGTGACATACACTGAAGGTTAAATATAAAACTACGTACTGATTTATCTTCAATCCATGTACTAATTGAACTGCTCGACCATTCCAGCTAAGGCTTCCATTATAATTTCTCAATTATACAATATATTTTTTATTTTTAAATCTTTCAAGCTGAAAATACATAGTACTAGAAACATAAGAGCCTATAATGGGGCAAATAGAAATGGTTGCAAGACAACCTAATTACAATACATTTAAACATATATGTTTGATGACGTAAATAAAATAATGCTTCAGGGAAAATTGAGAATTTAGATACAATATATGAATAAGTTATTTAATATTTGTGACGTTCTATGCTATATGATCAACAAAATGTAATAAAAATATTTAATATTACCTGTATATAATATACAAAAACTAAAAATATCTGCCAGTAGAGTTCATAATTCCCTTGTTAAGACAAAAACACGGTGAAAATAAGTTCTTTTTGGTGTTAACGTGGCCATATTGTTGCAGCGTGAGGGATGTCGGGGACGCAAGGTGCCGTGGTGCTGCTGGCACTGCTGCTTGCGAGGGGCGGGCTGGCCTCCACCACACTGGCAACTTCCTCGTCGACCCCCCAGCCCAGCTGTCGCGTGTCTCAGTTCTTCTGCAACACGGGCCAGTGCGTGGCGCTCGACCGATATTGCGACGGAGAGGACGATTGTGGGGACAAGTCGGACGAACCGCGCTACTGTTCGCGTGAGTACCTCGCCATGTGTTGAGCCTTCGACACGTACACTTGGCTTATTTGAACTTTTACACTAGAATGAATTTACTGTAGTTAACAGTCACTTCTTTCTTTGTTTTATAATACACTAGTCAACTTTACAGCATTGGCTACTGTCGCTCAATGGTCCGCCTGAAAGCAAGCAACCAGGGGGGCATTTGAGTGGGAGGAAGTAGAGAAAGAGAACAGAATTCTGCAGTATGGAGTGAAGAAAAGAAGGAAAGACTGAATTTTGGACTGTTAATTTCAATAAATTATTCAATTATTTCTATTTCTAGTAAGTAACAATTTCAAATAAACAAAATTATACAATATTTCTTATTCAAATTTAGTATAAAACAAAGTGTACGCACTACACTAATCACTGTCTTGTTATTTCAAGGCATTACACAAAAAATAAAAGCTTTAGCTTTTTTCTTCTCTTTGCTAACTTATTTCGTATTCTTCTCTATGTTCTTATGTAAACAGATTGAGCATTTTTGTTAATGTTGTTTTTTTCCAGCAACCATTTATTGCTAGATCGTTACGTTTTTATTCTAATGGTGATATTTTTATTTTTTGAGCATAGGAAATATAGAAAATAGTAATACAAATTAAATTAATGGGATCGTATAGAGTGCAATGTTATTTAATCTCTAGTTGTTGCTTGTTATTATGTAATATAAATAAAAATAATTAGATACTTTAATTTTAAACTTTATAGCATGGTATAGTATATCCAATTTGCAAGTATACATTTTTTTAAGTGTTGCACTCATTACAGACTGTTTCGTTAAATAATTAAGTTAAATAAGACTCCTTCATTATTCCTTCCATACAAGAAGAAAATAATTGGAGTTCACGTTATATATAAATGGATTATTTCCCCGTGTCTTTCATGCTTATATTGTTAAGGTGTTTGTCTTTTATATATTTTGAATAATAGCTGCTTTGTACACAGACTTAAGTAATCGTACGTCATTCTCCATCGATAAAACGAGACAAATTTATTATACGTTAAGTAAACAAATAAAGACAAGTGACGTACTTATTTTAACGTACTTACTTCAAGTTTGTATAATATAACTAATTTAATGTTGTGACATCATCGTGATAAATTATTTTGGTAAATAAGGCTCATTTTTCTATGTAGTAATAAAGTAAAGTGATAATGTGAGAAGACAAAAAAGGTGAAAATACGTTTTCTTTATATCTTCTCTCCCGTGTTATAGCATGTTCGTGCAAGTGCACGCGAGCAAAGCCTTGTGACCTCGTTAAGGCGTAAGTCGTGCAGAAATATAAATCAATTCTAAGTTCATTAACGCTATTTTTATGTAATGCAGAGATTCTCGGCGATGCAACAATAAAATATTGTTTCTAGTAGAAAAAATATCTTTGATGTCATGGTAAAATAATTATTTCTTTTTCTTTAAAGAAATGACAGTTTATTTATAATGTCAACTCATCTTTTTGTCACGCAATGTTGATGCTATATATTTAAATATTTGACGCATAATTACTACTACTATAGTTAATAGAAATTTTGAATCTATTTTGGTAAAAATGCGCATAAAAATAAAATCAAATTATTAATATTATTCCCTACAGTATATGTGTACAATATATTATTCTACCACCATCATACTATTATTTTTTTCATTTTTTTTTTTTTTTTTCATATACCTCGCAGCGTAAAATTGTTGTGTGTATTTTTAAACAATAGCATCACCGTTTTATAATGCAAGTTCTTTTTAAATGGAACTTCATAACACAAATGTCAAATTTTAACTGTAATATATATCACAATCTTATTTACATTGTTAACAAAAATTAAATTCATGTTTTATATAATTCTGGTCATGAGAGAAATATGTAAATTTCATTGATAAATTTAATTATTTATTAGCTTCTGTATAATTTCATCAATCATCAGTAGATTATAGAAATGTCATTAATTAAAATTACTCCTTGTCAATTGTCACTTTCCTATCTAGGAAGAGGAACTTTTGGTTCTCGTCGTTATGTCGATTAGTTAGTCAGGGCTCGTTATACAAAACTGGACGTGCTGACTGCAGAGTGTGGCATGTCAGAATAAGAGAGAAAATTTTAGTCTCTCACTGATACCTTAATCATTGAAGTTCGTAAACTTTTTCCTTTGTCTTAATGATAATAATCAAGTAACATCTTGAAGTAGCGAAGTAAGGAGAGGAAATAAAAAAAAAAAAGAAGAGAGAAAAAAAAAGAAGAACATCTCACGATTCCAAACTTTTCTCTGTTAAAGTATTATGCCTCCACGGTTTTCACGTTATTTGCATAATCTGATGTAGCTTTTAAATTTAATTTGTGCATTATGTTAAATGGTAAGAACTTAATTTTTTTATATTATATATGAAAAAAAGAGAAAGATAAGATCATTTAAATTTTTAGAGTGTGTTGAATATTATTAAATCTACACAATTACTGCTTTATTATTTAGATTACTAAATAAGTAAATTATGAAAAAAATATACACCATTGACAATAATTGTTAATGTAATAACTCATAATGATGTAAAAGTTTTATCGTATATATATGTAAATCATAATTCAATAAATCTAGCTACCATGAGGTTTCTTTTTATTGCTGAAGAAACGTGGAAACCATAATCACGATGGTCAGCAATGCTAGAACCTCCAGAATGCATGGGTCCAGTTTTCTCAGTCCGTTGACAAACGGAGTTTTTTTTCATAACGTTGTAGAGAACAATCTATACCAACTATTCTGACAAGATTTTTTAAAGTAAAAAAATAAGGTATGTAATGAAATATATAAATAATATATTTAAAAGATGACAAATTAATTTTAAGGTCTGCATCCGTGGGTCATATATTTCATGAAAGTCATGGTTGATGTATTATCAGCACAATAACATAGCACAATACAATATAGTCTTTTATTAAAAGTTATTAAAGTTAAACCAAGCAGCACACAAACAGCATGAAAGAAAAACGAGTGTTAGAAAGCAATATATCTTCACAGCTTGTGTTGTACTTAAAATCATTGAGGTATATTTCATATTTCTATAAAAATATAATATCTATTCTAGAGTCATAATTTTCTTTACTCTCGCAGGTACTGAATATGCAGTCGGTTCATTAAAGTGAAAGTATGTTTAACCTCACGCTTCTTTTTCTTTTAAAGTTTTTAAATATAATAACCACTGCTGTAATCCTATGGGAACTTGGTAAGCTTTTTGCATTGTATGAATATTTTATTGTATCTTTTTACTTAAGTATATGCTTTGTCGTGTGTTTCTGTACCTTATAAGAATTGAGAAAGTATACGAAATATATTTGGTAGACACAAGGCAGAAATTATTGTTACCTATTTAAACTCTCTTTGTTTATAATATTTCACTTTTAGCAACTGTAGTAGAAGGGGTTTAAAAAAATCAAATTACTTACGATATTGTAAAAATGCATAGACAGTGGGTGGGTTAACCTTTCACTCAACCATTTTTTTATTTCAAGCCCCCGGGATGATAAAAGAACAACGTGCGAATTTTTTCTGACCTCAATTTTATAGATAAAAAAATCAGAGGTAGGAGACTCTTAATCAAAGCACAAAAATAATATTGTGGACTAGTCATTAAATTTTGTATTGTTACTGTCCCAAAAATATTATCATAAAATTTACTATACATAATTTGTATTTTGTATTCAAAAGTTTTAACGTATAATAACGCCATATATTTAGTAAAAAAGTTAAATTATTGAGAAAAAAATATCCTATGATCTTTTAGTGACTTTCTGTGTACACATTTTCTAGAGATATTTTGTTGATGCTATAAATTTTCTAGCAATATCATTTCCAACTCAAGAAGTTAAATATGTAACAAAAGTATGTACGTTGTTGCTTTTGTTTATGCTTTGTTAGATAATAAAAGTGCGTGTTTTTTGTTTTTGTTTTTTCACTGCGGAGTTTAGGTAATGTGCTTTGGTATATATGGTCTATGTGACACACAACAAGGCGCCTTGATGGCGCCTCTAGTGCGGTGCTTGTTGTTGAGATGTCCACCGCAAAACAGATAATACAAACACTCTGTATTTTGGTACATACGAAGCACTTCCATGTTAATAATGTAAAAGTTTAATAAATATAACAAAGTAAATTCTATTAACATAGGAATGTTTAAAAGTTTACTGTAAAATATATTATAAATATTATAGATAAAAATGCTTAGTAAAATAATATAATATGTAAACTTGATAAAGAATGTACACAAACATTTTATAATATAAAAAATGTAAAATGAAGGATAATTATATTAAATAATATATGAATTACTAATAAAATGAAAATGCAAAGAACCACAAGTATCTTACAATTGTACACATATAATATTATAACATAATTCATGTTAAAAAGAAATATATATTTTATATTCGTCTTGTTACATCAAACAAACACTAACATTTGTAATATAATGCAACCATTGAGTGCTTAGAAAAATACTCTTCATAGCAGCACTGCAATCTGTTCTTTTTATGAGAATTCGGGTCAGTGAAGACATAATATAATATCTCCACTAATTAATAAGAGCGTTTTAAAACACATCAAAAGCGTATATAAAGATAAAACGTGCAGTAGTAAAGGCAAAAAATATAATTCTAATGTGTCGGTATTTCTTTATATCAGTATTTATAGCTTTTCACAAATACCTGTTTTTATATGGTTGTTTTCATATTTATATCCACAATTCAATATATTTCTTATTGCTTCTGACTCTTCCATCTCTCTCTTTCACATTATTCAGCAGAAATATATCTTTACTATTGGTAGATTTCATACTCATTTTGATTAAACTTGCTTTTCAATTCGATGACGCGGCACTCTGAGAGTGCGAGGAGGCGACAGGTGAGGGGAGGGGGCATCTTGTTATCTCCGCTTCATCGTCGTCATGCAAGAGAGAGTTTCATCGAGAAGCGGATCCTTTCACTGCGGGAATTACGTCGCTCGTTGTCGACAACGTCAAGTAACGAACAGGCTACATAACGATGCTATATTTTCCATGCAATCAAATCAAAGTACATCATTTTATTTTATATCCATCAGATTATAAAATTATTTAAATTTACAATTAAATTATATTATAATTTTATTTACAATTTTTTTTATTCAATGTTTAAAGTAGTTTAAGTTGCAGCCCTATTTTTTATACTAATTGAATATTTTTTTTAAATCAGTAATCAGCAACGCCTGATGATAACTGATGATATTTTATTAAAAGATTAATTCCTAATATTTGTGAGAAATTGTTTTATTAATTACAGCATCTAATTCAAGGAAGGTTGAAATCCTTAGGTAAATCAAAAATTACTCTTGATTGAACTTATATATCCAAATGTGTACAGATAGTATGGATTAGAAACTTCCCAATTTCCAGAATAAAATTCTACTACACATAGTTCTATATTTTCCATGTATCCAGAGCCAGGAACCAAATGACACGGAGGTCTCTAATAGTTTCTGATCCATAGCCTACCTAAAACAGATGATATCGATATCGGCAACAATGTTTATAATATGATTGTCAATCATGATGACTGCTGGAACAAAATCAACGAGCTTGCCATACATTGTTGCAACATCCCAGGCTATAAGGCATGAATACATTGGAACACGTGACAGCGGCTCGTCAGTCTTCGTCACCAACTAAGCGATGTAAAACCTACTGTTTTTTTTATTAGGACCTCGCGTTGTGTATTATAAATTTTTAATATTATTTTGAACCCTATAACACCCTTAATGTGCTGCAAAATGCTATTACGTCATAGTCATGCAAATATTTAACATATCAATAGAAGAAAACTTTGCAGGATTATAAATTCATAGCATCTTTTCTCTTCATTTTAAGAGTGTTATAGGATTAAAAATAAATGTAAAAAAAATATGCTTTATCCAAATATTAAATAAAAAGTTTATACAGGTTTTCAATCGCAAATTTATATTATTACATTTTAAAAATGTTGCATTATCCTATTTAAAGTAGGTCACTCTTTGTGCGCGCTGCAAGTTCATCCTGATATGAGACTCTTATCTCCTTAGTTGGTGTTATAAGGCGATTTGAAGTATATGGACGTCACATCTGGGTCTTTATATTGATAATAAAGCACCACGTTAGCACTTGCAAACGGTGTATGTTCCATGTCAAAGCCAGATTTTATGTAGGAGAGTAGGAATTATATAAAACCGTATTACAACCCATACAGAGTGGCTTAATGCTGTATAGTATTATATCTATTTATATATATGGAGTGCTTGTTAAAGTAGTCAAAACCATATTATGAGCTCAACACTATATTCTGGTAAATACCAGTTTAGAATAACATACAAATTAAACAGTTAGAATACAATAAATTGTTCATAATATGTCAAAACAAACATGGTAATATTAAGTAAAAAATCAATTTTTATTTTTGCATCATTGGAAAGATAATTTCCTATGGGAAATTAGAAAGTAAAAAGTGAGATATAAGCTGAAATCTCTGTCGTTTTCACACCCTACTCGTCACATTTAATCAGACTTTTAGCATGTATCTGGCTTGTAACTGCTTTGAAAGATATTTTGTAACGATCTTCGTTATTGGTGGAGACCGAACCGAAAACTCCCGACAAGACACGACGAAAACTTAATGTAGTCAAATTTACACGATGTTCCCTCCGGAAGTAGCAGGTAGTGTTCGGTTTCTTACCTTCCTTATTCGTATTTCAGAGTTCCAATTTTGCCCGTCTATAGGTCAAACCTGTAAATCCAAAAGTTTCAAAACTGAATTTCTAACAAAATAGACGCAAATTTACACTTCCAGCTACTTCCTGAGGAAACATAAAATTAATTTGAATTTATCAACTGATGGTAGATTTGTATTCAAGCAAGCTTACCTTAATTTATTGAATATTTTCAAAACTTAGAAAGTTAACAAATCTTTATAATTTTCTAACTCTTTATTAAGCATAATCATAATGAACAAATAATCAAAATTAAATCAAAACTATAAACAACATTATGTTGTGATATCAAAAACTTTAATATATGATAAATTGTATCAACTTTATTGTGCAGTGACCATTAAGGAAGATTGAAAACTATTTTCTAAAAAAGTTAACTTTTGGACAATAACGATAAAGTTTTTTTTGGTCCTGATGAATTATCTGTAACACTTTTATGGAGGTTTAATTTTGTAGCAACACTGAAAGTGAGGTAAAAGTTTTACTGGACGTGAAACTTTAAGAGGAGAGAGGGAATATACAGTCGCTTCTGTTGTAAGTTATGTTGGCCGGTGGTTAGTTAGAGAGCCATGTTGCTCAGCTATAGCTGCTATGTCGAGGAGGATATCAGGCTGAAAACACAAGAGTAGCTTCATAAACACGATTCTTACGGCACCACATAAGCACTACGGGTATATATACTGTATAGTAAATATAGGCAAACTAAAACATATAACAATAGTGGTATATAGTAGAAGCTATCTGCCTCTTGCGTGTTCGTTCATAATGGTTCACATAAACATGCACGTTATAGCCCTTTTTCAACCCTCTGTTACTGTTGTTGCACTTAGCTTTAATTATTTTCAACTTACACCCAAAATATATATATTTATATAATATATAATATAACCCTTCGTTATTAGTATATACATATTATGTAAGCTTGCTCCTCCTCTCGCACTCGGCTTTGGTGTTCTGCTTACCTGCTATAATCCTCACCCTCCCTCCCTCCCTCCAAAGAGGTAAATTCAATACACAGGCTGAGCAGCTATACTAGAGTTCATTTCCTAAATACTCTGCCTCTGCTGGTAGTAAGGTTTAGGGTTTATGTGGTTTGTTTGTGTAGAGCGAATTCGAGAAACATTTACTTGAATGAAGTGAAGAGAGCAAGTTACTAGCTCTTTACACGATGTGTTAGATTGGACATAAATTGAACATTCCTTTATACCTGTGTATTCATTATTATTAATTATTATTATTAACTTATATTTTGTAGCAGTAATAAATTATCAAGATTAATTATTATAGTGTTATTACAAAATGTTAAAATGAATTACTGTTTTAGAAATTTTATATGATACTTACAACATAAATGTTATGAATTAAAATTAATTATTATTGTTATATTAAATATTATAGAATTAATAAATCATACAAAATTTATCAATAATTTTTTTCCCTGTATACTTTTTTCACATACCATGAATAAGTAAGCATAGAATATAATAATTAACAAATAACTTTTTATTGTTCAAATAAATATAACATGCAGTATTTTTTAATTATGATATTTTCAAATTTACACTGTACTTTAAAATAAACATTACAACAAAATTACATATTATTATTATAGTAACCACGATTATAATCGCAAGTAAATATAATTTTAGTTGTTTAATATACATAATATACACCAGTGTATATACAAATATAGGGGGATGTGGTATACCCCTTCATGTAGCCACAAATTTGGCTTCTATTCATTGTGAAGGTCGTTTCACTCAACTGTAGGCAGCGAGCATGATGTCTGCATGTATGTGGTGCTCTTGCTGCCTGTGGGGCTAAACTATTTGGCATGGCAGCCAGCGTGTATGTGCGAGCGAGCGAGAATACTGCAGCTATAGCAGTCGGGAAATAGAAGAGAGAGAGAGAGAGAGAGAGAGGCGATGGACCATTCGGTTTTATTGAGCCGACGGGTGGGTAGCGGCGAAAGAGAGAGAGAGAGAGAGAGAGAGAGAGAGAGAGAGAGAGAGAGAGAGAGAGAGAGAAGCGCGGATGTCGTTGCTCCATTGCTGCATATATATAAGCTTCCTCCCTGAGTATGCCCCCTTGCCTCTACTGCATGGGTAGCCACTCTACATCTATAGCGACGGTGACCTTCCCATCCATTAGCAACACCAAGCATTTCATTAACGTGACGTCACTGGACTCCAATTAATCTCAAACTTGTGCCATGTTATCACACGGCTATACCATAAGAGCAATGTAAACTTAAACAACATTATATTATATACTATAAATTATAAATTAATATTAATTAATGTGACATAATTACAATTTATATAGTATATAATTTGATTATATGTTTGTTTTTGTTGATTTGAAATACGTATATAGAAATCATCAAATATATTGATTGAAATTTTATAATTATTACAAAAAAAAATATGAACATCATAAAAAAAAGAGGATTTTCACATGAGTTGATGTTCATATTTGCTCTGATAAATTCATTTTCAATCATCGTTTTATATTTTTATGCAGTCATGATAAAATATCACAATAAAATAAACTGTATGGCTTATAAACGTATATGTAACATTTTAACCTTTTAATTCAATTTATGAAACTTGATGATATTAATCTAATTGCTATATTATAAAATACACGATGCATGTAAGAGGATTTTTCAATTAATATTATACATGAACATGATATATTTTTTATGAATAACTGGAATAAATCGTTAACTACAAAATTGTAACATGTCAAGCGATTAATTAATATGGAGAATCAAAAGAACATTTCCATCATATATATATTAAAAAATTCTCACTGCATGGCGAGAAATTCCCTGGAAGATATGCCACGAAGTTTTAAGTTTTTATGCAACGAGTTTTTATCTCTGTTTAAACAAAGCGTTGTTACCCGAGAGTAGTGGACAACCCCCCTACCTACCAGAATTGAGTACAAATAATACGATAATATAAAGTGGGAAAACTTTTTTCTCATACCATTTATGTCAACTCCCAATTTTTGGTACAGCACTTTAATATAACAACCACTACTATAATCAATATAATCATAATGGAAGTACTAAACAAATCATAAAATTATACGATATGAATTTATTTATATCCAAAATATAAACTTACGTAAACATGAGACAAGAATAACATTTTTATTTAAACAGTTGAAATTAGTCATATTTATTTGTCTTGATGAAAATATACATTTATGCGGGAAGTATAAAAGCCTGCTGCTGTGAATTGAAATAGCTCGGTTCACCATCAAGTATTTTGTCGAGGGCTCTTGACGGATCTCCGACGGTAAGAGGAGGACGGCGAGCGAGCGACCGTTGGTCCTCTCGTCACAACAAGCCTGGAGGATGTACCGTCGAAGAGTCGTTGTCGTAAACGAACCTTTTTCCAATAATCAATAGTGTATCAATACTTTCTTCTCCACAGACTTTACTTCCATTAATTTGATCAAATTGTAAAACTATTGGCTGGAAATGGACTGAATTGAGTATAGATTTAGTATTAAAAAAAAAAAAAAAAGTTTGGTGGCTTTTGCGATATTCTATAATACACTAACACTTTTGGTATTAGGTTAATAAAGATCTTTTATAATATTGCAGCGTAAGTTTTTAATCCCATCTGGCTATCTCGGCTTAATTGGTGACTCAGAGCGTACATACCTCATCTCAGCAATTTGTAATCCTCAGTGGTGCCCAGCAGCAAGCTTAGTGTGATGGGTGGTTTGGGGGGAGAGGAGGGGGGCAGTGGTTACGTCGAAGGGAGGCTTTCTATTTGTGCTGCAGGGGGAGAAGAAACGGAGTGAACACAAATTGCTGCTAATCACATCGTCTGACGTCATAATCTACTATCCAACATGGCGTCAACGTGCAATGCAGCTAGTGGACTTACGAATTATCTATTTGAAAAAAAAAAAAGTCGTCTTAGATTATTGAATGTTCCTATAAAGAGAGAAAAAGGGCAACGTTGGCAAAAAATTTCTTCTTCAGTCTTGTTATAGAATATATATATATACATATATATATATATCGATAAAGCTGCACAATATTGCCTTGGGCGCTCAGCAGGTTTGAAACGTTACCTATACAATCGATGAAAGAAATATTTTTTCTAAAGGTTTTTCTTGACTCATTATTTCAGCTTCAACAACTTGATCACTAGAAAATTTGAAAATAGTTTTGGTCCAGTTTGAAAGCTCTAAAAAAAATGCGTTTATAACTTTAATTTTATAATTATATTTTTTAATTGAAAAATTAAATATTTATTTAGAATTTGTTATAATATATAATTTGAAATTTGCAAACTATATTTCCTAAACATTAAATATTTACTCAGATGTAATGCTAAATTTTCACCCACTTACACTTTATCTTACTATATATTGGTTCAAACTATTTTATGTAATTTATAACATCTATTTACCAAAACAAGATTCGCTTTAATGAAAAGTAAACATATGTTAATCATTTAACTTAAACATATAAATTAGTTTTCTTCTTAAATTCTGATCTTCGCTTAAATATGATATAAAATATCATTAAATTATATATTTTTAACATAAATGTTTAAAAGGTCACTAACATTACGACAAGTTGACATTATTTACGTCTTGTCTGGACAAATATTTGTTGTAACTTTTATTTTTTCCCCTTGACTCAAAAAGGTCTTATGAACATTAGGTACTTTTCTACACTGATGGCTTGTGCAGCACAGAAAGATGATGAAAAATAATGAAAAAGCTTACTGAGGTGGAGAGGAGAGCTGCTGTCGTTCATTTCCTGTTGTTGGTGCGTCCCCCTGAGTCTCATCTTCAGAGAGGGGTGCCTCGCAGCAACGGTTGCCGAGGTGATGTATAGTATCTTATCTTACTTCTTCAAATAAAATTCTGTTTAATATTTACTCACTCAAAAACAAGCCTGAAATTAAGTTTATATTGAACAGAAATACTAAAAAGTTTAATCGTAGATTTTAAGAATTTTTATTTAAGCGTGTTTACATTAAATTAAAATTAATATTTATTTTATAAATTTTATATTTTGAAACTTAATATATTAAAACTTTGTTCCTTAAAATTATATTGTTTTTATTTATAATCTTTTTAATGTTAGCATTTTCAAATGATGTTTTACTGAAAATCAATAAAAAAAATTAATATCTTTTAATAAATGTGATTTATTCATTGGCCTAAGTGAGCTAGTAAAATAAAATATATTTAATGTAACCATGATAAAAAATAATCTACATTATTGCTAACCAATCATACAGTAACAAGCTATTTTTGTTGTATATATTAAGTGTCCATCTTCATTAGCATGGCAACGTTTGTTTTGGTTCTGTTTTATAAATTTGTGTGGGTGAGTGAATTTCCTTGTTATTTATGCCACTTATCCACTTAATACTCAATTGTTTGACAGCTGTGATGAGGATTACGTTCATTCACGATGTGACGCGCAAACCCCACAACACGTCAGCCTGCGAGATAGGCAACCAGTTGGGAATATATGTACAGTGGGTTGCATATCACAATCAGCTGCAGGCGGCAAAATCTCACCGAAAAATTGCTTTAATACAATTATCAACGATTTAATTAAATGATGATTAATAAATCTTGCTATGAGTTAAGCAGCATAATAATGTTGTAGTTACATAGAAAACAAGTACACTTTCATGATAGCATGAACTTTACCCTTCGTAAGTATGTAATATAATTATGAACGTTTGTAAGCTGTCTTGAAATGGCTATATATGAAAGGACTGGGATGTTGTTCTGTTCTGAAACTAAATATCGTGTCTTCAAACTGTAGTTCTAGCTTAAATCCTGACTTACGTTAAAGCAATTAAGGGTAACAATCGTGACGTCCCGAGGTGTAAAATTTTTCAGAAATTTTCGTGAATGTTCGGACTTTTTAGATCGATGTTATTATCAAAATATTAAATAAAAGAATAGTAAAGTACGTTTGGTTTGGAACACAATGTAAATCCATATTTAGATTTTCAAAAGACTTCATCTTATTTCAGTTGTTTTTGTATTGTTTGTTTATTGAATTATATTATTTTTAAACCACAAAGACGTAATTTCAGTTTTATATAATCCACTATAAATTACTGTCATTAAAATAGTTAAATTTATCAAAATAAGTAAAATTTTATATAAAATAAAATATTTTGTTCGTATTTGCTTTAAACGAACACAGCTTTGTAAACAATATAATCAAGTTCAATTTACGTTGCTGTTTGATGTTTTTGCATTGTTTTAGAAATCACAAAACAAAAACACGTTAGGTTACAAAAAGAAAACAAAAAACGTAACCATGAGCTAGAGACTTCAATCAACTATCTATGTAGTTTTTGTTTTACGTGGATATTGTATATATGCGACGTTATGTGACACAAGAGAGAGAGAGAGAGAGAGACGCTAAGTTGCTCGGTCTCAAGCGGGTTGTCATGGCTGTACGTGTTGACAAGGCTCCGAAGGCTTCTTTTTTTCTCTCTCCTCAATTCATTCTCTCGTCGTCGTATATTCCGTCAGTTTTGGCGTCACCGAGCACGGTCTGAATTTCGATGTTAGGGGGGCGCTGCTATCACGCGCGATACAGGCAGGTTAAATCGTTTCCATGGCAACTCCCGTGTGTCCCCCTCCTACCTCTTCCACATACCGTTGATCTTTCTCTCATGTAGTCTCACAATTTCTCTACGTCGGTTTATAGTTGGGTGTAAACCAGAGATATAAATATGCAATAGTCTAGTGGTTATTCATTTGAATTTTCAAACGTGCAATGGTGAGCACAAAGATAAATATGGAAAAAATATCGACGTAGTACAAAAGAAAAAAAAATTAAGTATAAAATATTTCTTAAAAGCTTTGGTACGTTTTAGGAAAGTAACTGGACTTAAGAATTTTATGAAATATTTTACCATATTTACCACGTCAACATAATAACATTTTATTGAAAAACATCATTTTAAATTTACATTTAGACCATTAATTTTAAAATACATGAATAATTATATTGCTGATGTTAAAAAACGTCAATGATGGAAGATAATAATCTCATTCTGTATTTTTGAAACAATATAGTATTTTGAATTCTCACATTACCCATCATAAATAATTTGATTTTTTTAACGTCTTCAGCCATTGGTTTAATGTTTACAACGACGCTACTCATTGGGTAACATGAGTAGAGTGATTATAAACCAAAGAAGACATGTTAAATATGACAGCCCTGTAGATTATAAAGCATGTTATAATGATACTTTTACTTATAACCTACTGCACCAGTAAAATGTGTTATTTGAACTGAAACGTTACATTGATTGACGAATCTCCACTTCATATTTAAACATTCATACAAATTGCGAGTGACAATCGGAGTAAAACACAATTAATATGAAGACATGTAACTTGATATATTTTATGTAATTAAACGGCATGAAAACTGTACTAAATTATTTTCATATTCTTTATTACTATATCCACATAACAATGGTTAATGTTAGTGATGAGAAAAATAGGCTTAGTAGATGGTGAATCACTATGAAATTTGTAGTCAACTTAATTGACACCATGAAATTAATTTTCAAAAACTAAAAAATTAACCAAAATAAATTAATTTTTCGAGTTATTCAGCATTAAAAACTAGCATTGTTTTAAATGGGAATTGCTGAGGATTTCAGTCAAATTAGTACATATCTTTTTCACACGAAAGACTTAATCACTAAAAATCTACACCAAATTTGATAATTTTTATGTACATTTTATTTTTTAATATAATTCAGCAAATTAACAGTTATTTTGTTCTTTATTTTTTCGGAATAAAAATATTATTAATTTACCATCGGAAAATATTGATGAAACTAATCCTTAAGTATAACAAATTGAAAAGGATAAAAAAATAAAAACTTTGAATTAAAACATTATTAACTTTATTTAACATGCTCTCTCTACAATTAAAGATCAGTCCTAAAGATTTATATAATATGGAATGTTTCTAAAAAAACAAAAAAGTAAGTAAAATTGTTATCATGTGTTTCTAAAAAATACGATACATATAAAAGACTTTTCATGTAAATTATAATGGCTTTTATACTGAGAGAAAAAAAAATATATGGGACTAATGTAAATCACGTCAGTTTAATTTAAAATAAATAATGTAGAACCCATTATCTTTTATGTTACTGTAAGCAAAAATACATATAAAAAAAATTAAAGAGAAAAAAAATCAATATGTAGAAGGGTGAATTTTTGCCTTAAATTGCCTACTGCTGGAGTCGTGTCTTCTTGGGGATGGGAAGGTGGGGGGGAGAGAGAGACGAGGGATAAGAAAGCTGGAGGCAACCATCTTGAGATTGCTACACTGCTGCTATGTCTTAAGATAATATTGATACACTCTTGGTGGCGTGATGTAATGAGAGATAGCGAAGGAGACACCGCGGTGGTGGTGACGAGAACAATTGTGCTAAAGATGTGTTCACAGAGCTCGATTCATTAAGTAAGTGGCAAGCGATTAAAATAATTACAGCTCAAAATATATTAAAGCTGTCATAAACTTAATGATATTTTTTATACATTTACATAATTTTTTTAATTAAAAATAAATCTTTAATTAGTCAATATTAAACTGTGATTACGGAGTGTTTTTTATTAAATATTGAATTGAGTAATGTATAAAATTATTTATATTTTAAACTGAACTTTAATATAAATTTCGTTTATGTTTAAAGTTTTTGTTTATCAAACACTACTTTGTTATTTTTTAATGTAATTTACTAAAATATATATATATATACTTTTTTTCATGTTTGTTTAGACTTTTTCAATACAGTTTTGAATGTTAAGCTTTTATTATAGTAGCTACATATATTTACTGTTGCATAGCACCGGCAACAACACAGCAGCAGTCACTTTTCAGAGCAAGCGAGGAGCGATTCTCCGTCAAAACTATGCATGAGAGATGGAAAGAGGGGGTGGGGAGAGAAATAACACAAAGAGAATATGGAGAAGAGAAACTTTTAGGATCAAATTTACATAGTGAGATACGAAAACTGGCTTGGCTGATGCTGCCTGGGTGTATTTTGTGGGTATTTGAGACTTGCTATACTGAGAGAAGAGAGAGAGAGAGCACCGTTTTGGTGGTAGCTCTCTGAGACGTCATTTTATGAAAGAGTTCTCGCCGGCTGGTTGGTGGGGGGTTGATTTTGGTGGTGGTAGTGAGTGAACGAGAGCTTGAGGATGCGCCAGGAATCAGAATTGAAGACGACTTTTGTGATAAAAGTTTGAGGAAACCACACAAGAGAGAAGTGTTGGATGATTTCATGGCACTGAAGTGACGCTTCCACCCTTCTTTTGTTGACTGTGTTGTCTACATTGTGTCAAAGAAGGCGTTCAAATCACACATTACAACACACTTTTTTAATATTGAAACTCTCTTTTAGTATTTGATTTTTGTTCAAAAGTAAGATTTTTCACTAAAAGTATCAATTTAACTTTCATATGAAAGCAGTTATACTTAAATTTTTTTTAAACAAAAATATCATATCTGAAATTGAAAGTGACAAAAACATTCTTTGAAAGAAAATTGCTACATGTAACAGATTATATTAAAATGTCACATACAAAAAAAAATGTTGGTATTGTTTATAACAAGACAGACACTCTGAAACTTCAGACAAAAGAATAAATCAAATTTGTTTTAGAATATTAAAATAGAAAGTGATGTTATTTTGTGTATATATACATATTAAATTTTATTGTGTATACCATTGTGTATACGCATTGGGGTTTCTTGTATATTATATACAACATTGCTGCTTATATAAATAAATATATATGTTGGGAACTACTAGAGAGAGAGAGGATTTTACTTTATTGAGAAGTTTCATGGAGTGAAGAAGTCCCAGCTGCTGTACTGGAGTCACGCCTCAACGTCTTTTCATCCGCAACAAGCAGCGGAATATACTTGGGACAATCCGTGGGGGGAAGGGGGACTGCAAGACATCCGCACCGCCTCTCTCACTCTCTCTGTCACTACTCGGGGAATGTCACTGTACGAACATGTTCACCTGACCTACAAACCGACTGCAATGTCTCTTTCTTCTTCTACTCTGTGATATTATTTGATACGCTACTTGAATATGAAATGAACTGATGATCAAAAGTTGTTGATTTGAAATTGGAAAACAACTTCATAGTGGATGAAATTTTTTATATATATTTTTTATCATGGATAGAAATATCAAATATCATACTATTCTTACTTCTATAATATACTTTTCTGATGAAGTAGCAAAAATGTTATCTTCTTCTTTTAAAAAGTTTTCTCATTTTTTGATATTCTTTTGTTGGCAAAAGTAATTGCTAAACTTTTTTTTTTCCGTGCTGACGTTTATCATTTCTTTGAATTTGTCTCTTTAATTTGTATAATTTTAGGGAGAATATACAACAATACGCAGATAAATTGTGCATTCTTTTGTGCAACTAAGTGACATTTAAACGAGAAAATATGAAACCTTTGTTATAAAATTCCCAGGAGGAAGAAACATAAGTTAGAAAAAAATAAAATAAAAAATTCCATTCACTTCCCATTTTTGAGAGCAATATATGATATTTTTGTATAACAAAAGGTAGAAATACTTAAAATTCAAAGAATTGAATTTTCGTATTTAACACAAAAATAAGTAAGTCCATTAAGAATGTTATAGTTTTACTGTTAAGCTAATTACTTAATTATTATGACGCTCACATTGATATTTATTGTGCAGGTTGGAATGTGTATAAACTATATTATGATAAATACTTCTTACTACATTATGTTATTCTTTGTTATTACGATACTATCTTCCCAAATCCATTAATAATTAAATAATCATTACAAATATTTTATTTTTCATTGAAATCTGTGCAAAACAAGCCAGTACATCATCTTCTATTTGAATAACACATTATGTGCTGGTTGTTATCAAAATGTGGTAAATCCATTTTGACGTGGCTTTTGTAACAAGTATATCTTCTCTTATTAAAATGGACTTTGCAGCAAAATGGATTCACTACATTGTAATAACATGCGCATGTGACACTACGAGATAGCTGACATTTGCTGTAAAGTCTAATTTAGTAATTTTAATATTTAAAGATAGGAAAAATTGCTATATTGCTGCCCGTTCTAAATGCCATATCCTATTATACATGGTGTATCAACCCATTGCAATACGTATCATGATAGTAACATTTCCTGCTTCATACAGTTTTAAAAATTACAATATATTAATATATTAGGATTATTTCTATTTACATAAACTTAACAATATACATAATTATAACATTAAATTTTAAACTTGCAGTATTATATGTACGTCCCAAAGTAAAAAAAGTTAAAAAAAAAAAAACAAGTACAAGTATATAAAATAAGTTCTAATATGGTCATTTAGAGTTCATAGTGCATTGCAGTTTTACGTATTGTACGAGCATGTGAATGACATAATTATGTTGCTCAATTTACCATTATAATCATGCAAATATTATTAAATAGTATATTATTTGTTATCTTACTAAAAATTTATAATACATCTTATTGAACTAGTAGTAATCACAAGTTTCTGTTGCCAAAAAAAAAAAAAAAAAGAAAAAAAAAATAAACGTTCTATAGTATATAAAATATTGGCTTGATAATGTAAAAAAAAAGACCTTCTCAACTATTTTATGTGTGTTTTTTAACATAATAAAGATTAAATTATGTGATTCTTTTGTTATATAACTTCACACTATACATATATATGATATTTAAAGTTGAATACATGTCGTTATTATAGTGTTTACGAATGATTATGTGTGTGTGTATTGTAGATTTGGGTTCAGGCTACACCATTTAGCAAGGTTGATAAGAGAACATAGTCAACAGTAACTATATAGTAAAACAGCAGTGGTGCGGCAAAATGTTGTTGTGATTGTGAGATACCAGCATGGAAATGGTTAGGTGGTGAAAAAGAGAGAGGGAGACTTGCTGAGAGAGGGTTTGCTACCAACACTATAACGCCGTCGCAAACTAAATCGATAAAATTTTGCCATCGTCGTGGCTTGCCTCAGTTCTTGTTGCTGTATGCGGAGGTCTCCTTAGCTCATACGATGCACCTGCTACTGTTCCTACTGCATCTTGTAATAATAAGAACCAAAAACTTCTTACACAAGACTATAAACTTTTCAAGAAAATCTGTATCTCTCTGTTTTGTCTTTTACTTTGCTTTCGTTTTACATTTTTTCTTTTTTTTTTTACTACAAAAGTTAAGTTTATATGGTAATATGATACTGTAATATCATTGCCTTTAGAGGGTATAACATTTTTCTAATAAATGAAAATTATATTATTATATTTTTTCATTTTTTTTTTTTTTGTTTCTTTTTACCGATATTATAATACTAAAATTTAGGTATAAAAGTACGAAGTTAAATTTTATACATAAAAACTGCCTATATCTGTTTCAAATTTTAAATTATTATGTCTGTATCATTTTCAAAATAATAGCAATATTGATCAAGATAATGTATTATTGAAAAAAATAGTGAAGTCTCTAGATATATTTATAATTTAATAAAAAAATAAGTATAATATATATTTACTACTGAGTTTATTATTTTATATATATACAATACATACATATACATATACAATGCATTGTTCTTTATACTGATGTAGTTATAAAATAAAAAATATCAACTTAATCAAAATTTCAAAATATTAATTACCTAATTTTTTTAAAACAGAACGCAAGAAAAAAACACGCTAATTACACCATAAAATAAAATATATCAAAGTTGACATGAAAAGAATTGATATACATATTTTTAAATCCCATTCATGAGTATAATTTCAAGCAAAATACTTTTTGAAACATGCTTTGAATAATTATTAATATATTTTTTTATGAAAATCTCCATGTTAAATAAACATCTCCTAAATTTAATTTGTCTAAAAAAATAATAATATATAATTTTATATAATTACGTGACACAAAAAGACACACAAAAAAATCTGTAGCATTTTTTTTTCTACATAAAAAAATTGTGACATTGAATAAATGTATTTTTTTGTATACATTATATAATATTTTTAATGAAATGTTATTATTTAACAGATTTTGTTTCCCCTTTTTAAATTGAAAAATCATGTTTTTTGTAATTACGGAAGAAATGGAGCACCAAACACACGACAGCAGCCCAAAGCTCTGGGGCGAAAATGTGACAAATTAAAGTCAACATGGCAGCAACAACAGTAGAATTTCGTGGTTGTCAGCGTCAATGGTGAACGAAAAGACAAGTCTGATGCTGCTCTCTTAAAATAAATGAAAGCGAGAATTTTACCCTGCAGCTACTGTTATAATTATAAAAGCCAATGTGTATATTATGTATATAATATGTAGGCAGATAAAGAGCGTTGATTTTTTAAGCTTTATCACGTCAGATAATTAAGTCTTATTAGCCTAGGGAGGTCTTATCTTCCTAAAATCCTACAGGATTACTAAGTCGGTCCATCATTTGCACAGTTTAAATCCTATTATGTGGTGGTAGCATATATATATATATATATATTATATATATTTAAGCTATAATATAGAAAGAGAAATGAAGGAGAGAGAGAGAGGAGGGCGTACTGGCAGAGAGCAAGCATGAAAAATGAGAGATTGAGCGCATGAAATGAAGTGGAACGCCACCAACCAACTTAGATAATAAATAGACAAAGGGATTTTCTTTTCGCACTCAATGAAGAAAAAAAAATGAAAAAATAACGTAAATGTGCAAAAGATAAATTAAAAAAAAAAGAACAAAAAATATTTAACCAGATAGTTGAACTTCTTAGAAGTTTTTCCCTCTTTCTTTTGAAATAAAAAGAAAATGAAAAATACGAGTTTTTAAGCAATTTCAGAAGACATGATTTATTTAGCTTAATATTGAACTGTCTAGATCATTACCTCTGTTAATATTATAAAAGTGAGAGGGGAGTTAAATGTAGTTCAAATTAGTTGTTCAATTCTTAGCTAATCCATTGCAGAAGTGTAAACGTAACATTTTGTTTAGTATTTAATTTCAATTTAATATTTTTATCAAGTTTAGAAAAAGGTAAACTTTGGATATAGCTAACTTTAATCATGTAACTGTATTTCTGTATAACTTTATAATCATCTCCGTGCAATATTTCATTTTTGGTCTTCTTCTTGCTTTTTGCCTTTGCCTTCAGTTAATATACTCAGTGGTAAGAGGGAGGGAAAAAGAGAGAGAAGTTTGGTAGGAGGGTGGGTTGGTATCCCGTATTCCAGCATGATTATAACATCTTGCGGTCAAATATTCTCGTAAGCACATAATTTTAATAATATTACATATTTTTAGTTATAATTATTGTATAATGTCAAAAAATACTTTTTATATCAATTACCGTGACATTCTTTCTCTAGAATTCCATCTATATAGCCCTATATACCACATATGCAACTGTTTTCACTTTGGTGCTAAGCAGGTTGCATAAGCTCAGGGGAATATGATTTATTTTATCCACCTCCCCTTATAAATAACATTTATTTTTAAATATTTACTCTTCATATTTAATTTAGATATCATCGAAGTAAGAAAAATCTCATTTTATTTATTTTCAATTTTTTTTAACTTAATATAACACTTCGGATTGGTTCAAAAGCTGAATGTTTATTTGTTTTTTTTTTAAATGCATTTGACATGAATTCTAGAATAAATTCCATGTTATAAGAAGGTTAAAATATGACTCACATTTATTTCATGTCATCTCCTACTTCAATAAGTATACTAACACTATTTTTTTTTTCTATACTGCGCATGCAGACGTAGAAATGTGTTCGGTGCCAGTTTGTTAGATTTTATCCGAGCTGTTTGGGATCAGTGAACCAAGTTGGCGCGACTCTCTATTACTATTGTATATACTGTATGCTGATAATCGAACTTAGTATGCAAAAAGAAATATCGTGAGAGTGGTGAACTATTTTATAACTATACCATGTAATAATAATATATGTATAATATACAGAAACTACTTTATAGTATTAAAATTTTATACATCCTCATTTCTATAAAATGTATGGATATTAATTTATATAAAAAGCTTTTTCCTCTTAGAAATGAAATTTATATTAGTATATTAATATTTTTATTAATGTATGAGATGTGAGTTATAATATGAGTTTTAAAGTACACCGTTCAGGGGAATAAGGATAGAGAAATCGGTATCATGGTCTGGTACAATATTTGCTTCGTTATCACTCAGGGAACTGTGTTAAATTCACTGTAAACTTCATATATAAAATGAACAAAAATAAAATTTAATGAAAAAAGTTTACAATAGTATTATACTAAATATAATATTTTTTAAAGTAATAAAAAATGTGCTTAAGTTGGAATTTCAAAAAGACATTGGTTTGTATTTTTCCCCGCAATTGTCAGAAACAGAGAAGTTCTGATTGGCTCTGATGTACCTTTATTTTAACCAAGTAAATTGGACATTAAGAATTTTATGATGTGACCAAACTGTTTTCCAACAACACTGCGTAGCCGGCCAATCCAGCCTGGCCATCCCTAACTTGGCTTCAGATTCTCTCAACGCCTAAAGATATGCACCCGTGGCTTAGCTAAACAGCTTTCTTCAGCTCTCACGGTTGATGTAACATTATTTAAATGATATGTAAATACAACAACTGTATGGTTTCTCTTGCTTGCAAAGTATAATAATTATAAAATAGCACTAATGTGGAAACATTATTCACACAATTCAAGCAGAAGTAAGTAATCAGTGACCCGAATCAGTGACATTACAGGGAAAGAGTTTAACATGGCAATTACACGTTTACTTAGATAATTAAATTAAAAGTTTATACGTGACTTAAAAGATTGTATACTTGAATTTACATTTTTATATAACATAAAAAGTGTATTCTAAAGTTAATTTCCATTTACACAGTTAAACAACCTCGTCTGTGTAATATACATAATTATATGACATATACAGTATATAGTAAACATATTTTTAGAATCCCAAATTAAGGAAAACAAAATTAAATATTTTTGGGTGTCTTATATGCAGTCATAGAATTTTTTTTAAGTGTATCTATGAACGTAAAGTCATATGGAGTTTTATAAAAATAGTGATGTGCAGTTAAAAATAAAATGAGAAATGGGTGCTATTTTTGTTGCGGGTATTTTTGTTACAGCATTATTAATGGAAGCCATTCATAAAAGGAGTTATCCAGGTTATTCACTAACCACGTTTAGAAGTGTCATTGAATTAGGCTGGCTATAACCGCGGTTAGTAAGAAACCTGGATAATTTTCTGGATAACTCTTTCATAAATAGCCCCCATTTAGATATTATATATGATAGCATCATACTCCATATTATGGATGGCATATGGGATATTAACTCTCTAACAGAAACCTCTTTGAGTTCAACAAATCTGAGATGGCAGTATTTCCGTTTTTTTAATTATTACATAACACAATGGAGTATTGTCCTCAAAATTTTTTATTGCAGAAATGGATAGAGCGTGCAAAGTTATGCTACCCTGATTTTTTTCAGATTTTTTAGAGCCCGGGAAGTATTTTTAAAAAATTATTGAAAGTCCTTTTTGTGACGTCACGCGGCGGCAAGTCCTATCTTTTTCTTAAGGAGCGGCGTCTCGTGACGTCACAAAAATAACTTTCAATCATTTTTTAAAAATAGTTCCCAGGCTCTAAAAAATCTGAAAAAAATCAGAGTAGCATAACTTTGCACCCTCTATCCATTTCTGCAATAAAAAAAATTGAGGTCAATACTTCATTTAAAGGACAAGAAGCAGAAAAAACGTAATTTAAGATTTTTGTGTAAAAAAGCGTACCTCCAGCTACTTCCGGTGGAACTCCACAGACAATTAGACTGTACATGAGAGTGGTGGACACGGCTTACGCTCACCAAGCATTGTAGTGATTGTTTACAACACAAAGTTGTACGCTTCACGTCTGGCGCTTGTCGTCTCTAACTAAAAGTCATCGCTAATGCTAGCTGACCTACTTTAACTTGCATTAAAACAAATTATAACTACGCTAATGAAAATTTACATTTACTACTATACATTTCAATTATATATGTGTATACATAGAGGTTTTTATTTATTTTTAGTTTCATTATTATATTAAAACTTGCTTTTAAAAATACGTAGAAAATTATATTTTATAATGTTCAAAGCTAACAGTTTGAGACGCGATTGACATAATTCAATTTTCTGTTTCAACATACATTACATCTAAACAGACAAGCAAAGCAAGCACAGACAGGCTTGAGGAAAGTTGCAACTTGTGAGAGAGAGCTTGAATAAATATCCCAAAATCTTGTTTGTGCTACACGTCACGTGACTGATTGTGTTATCCAATCAGAGCTCCCCCATCGAAAAGGCGGGTAGGAGAAGCAGCAGCGAGTCCCTCCACTACACAGCTAAAGTTAATTTTCTCGGTTTGGGAGAAGAAATGAGGGTTGTTTTCTCACTTTAAGCGGCATCTCACCTGTTATATAACTAGAGAGAAGTTAAGAAGAACATTTCAACAAATAACATCGTTGCTATAAACACAAATGTATTTTCTAAGTAAACATTATTTACTTTTGTATGATAATGATTAAGATGTCGTATTAAGTGACGTATTTTAAGGCTTTTGTTATATCAACAAAATTTAAAAGTTAGTTGGTAAGGTAACGCTAATCAGCTGGTTTTTAGTCCCATTTGATTAACATGTAAACCTTAGCAAATTCACAAAAATTCTGTAAAAAATTGGAGAGACAGATTTTAGTACCTAAAAGTTACAGAAAAATTTTCAAGATAATTATTCGAGACGATTTTTTTTAATTACATTTTTTTAAAATTTTCAGCACAGGGCTGTTCCATGGAGAGCCAAACTAAAAACTTAGTTAAAAAAAATCGGCTCGAATAATTGTCTTGAAATTTGTTCTATGGCTTTTAGCACGTACTAAATCTGTCTCTCAAATTTTTTTCAGAATTTTTGTGAATTTGCTAAGGTTTAAATGTTAAACAAATGGGACTAAAAAATCAGCTGATTCACGTTACCTTACCCTTAAGACACCACCTTTCCACAAATATAAAAAATTTTATAATTTATTTTTAATCCGATTAATATTTTAAATGACTTATTTGTGCTTAGTAGCGAGACTATAGTGGTAGAAATTAGTATTTTAGAAACAAATTTCTTGTAGCATTATTTTTTATAATAAAGTCTAGGCCTTCATAGTCTGTAACCTATTTTACAACACTATTTCCGAAGGTTTAAGTTGATAATATATTTTGGGACAGTCTGATGAAGAAAACAAAACATTATCAGAAACGTCAGTGTCTTCTGTCCACTTCATACACCAAAATTTTCAGAGAACGATGGTTTCTTAGGACGATAGCTCCATTGTCGAGCAAAAATGGAGCTATGAAACCGTTGTCATCTGTAAATTTTGGTCTGAACACCGGGCATAAAAAACGGACGTTTCTATAATAGCCTCTGGAAGCTAACAATTCCATAACCCACTGGGAAGAGATGTATAATTATATATGATGTCATTATAGCCTGTAATAGTTTATTAATTTGCATTATTTTAAAGGATATATAATTATATATTACATCTATCCACTGTTGTCAAGAATTTTTTAATCTTTGCAGCACAGTAGAATTCATTAGGTCAATGACCTGCAAATATGGTTAAATTCTTTTTCCTAAGATTTATCTAGACTTTATAATATGTTGGCAGTTAAATTGATTTACTGCAAGAATATTGGATATATAATATACAATAGACCTGCTCGATGTCTCGATAGTTGATGTATGATTTAAGAATGATGATAATCAAATGAAATATAAACTATTGTTGTTTAATAATTTTTAATTTCAATGCAGAAAAATTCAATGAATACTATACTAACTGTAAGTAATAAAGAGAGTTATATTACAAATGCTGCAGTTCAGAGTATACAATTTTTATTAGATATTTTATTACCACAGCTATTCTTTCTCTTAAATATAAAACATCTTGTATAATGAATTTTAAAGATATTAATTTACATTAAAAAAGTAATAAAAACTTCATAATGGAGCCAAATTTATCTAGGTTAAAATAATATTCTTGTTTTATAAAAAATATAATAAATTTAAATTAACTTTATGCTTTAATAATGTCATTTCATTTTTCTTATGGCTCAGTTTTTCATTGTTTGTAATTGTTAAAAAGGTAGACTGCGATGTCCTTACTTTCTGATTAGTTCATTAAAAATTAAAATACAAAAATCTACATGATATAAATTAATATTAAGTATTGACTGTGTTCACTCGAAAAGAGATCACAGAAACCAACATAGTTTACAAATATAAACCTTATCAGCGTATCAATGCATAAAATCTATTTAAAAGGAAAGTAGTCCATTGTAGTCTTGCATCTTGGCAATATGGAATTTTACAATGTAGGCTCAATGAAAACTATGGAAGGATTGAAACTGCTATGAATATTTTTATTCAGTGTAGTGGAAATGTACCAAGTTAAATTGTTACTCAACAATTCTCATTGTACAAAGTTCCAAGGATGTACTGAAAGTTGTTTGTAATGACGCAATGATGTGTGGGAGTAAGAGCAAGATAGAGAGAGAGGGGGGTAGTGAGAAATTGAGTGTGTTCAGATTGGTCGCTGCGTATTAACGAGACCGCACGCAACGACTTGGTCTCGTTATTCCGCACGATTTCTGCCTAGACGGATGTTTATGTGACGTAATCAGCTTCAATCTGTCTCTCTACCAACTTTACTCACTTGGGGAATAAATGAGCATATTAAGATGTAATGTTACAAAAATCTTTTTATGGTGATTTTTTTTATAATTTTTGTCAATCTTTTGTATAAATTAGAAAAAAAAAATGGTAAAAAAATGTTCTGAAAAAAATGAGTGATAAAATCACATTCTCTTGTAGTAGCTTGTTTGATTTATTATTAAGGCTGCAATGCTGTAAAGTTATTGATAACATCTGCATTCAAAGTTTTATGTATACGTTTTATATCTTTTAAACTTAAATATAATGTAAATTGCTAACTTTTTTATATTTAAAGCCAGGTGATTCAGAAATATCAATTTTACAATAGACATATCTAGGGTGAAATATATTTTCCATTGCTGATATATAATTTTTCTTTCTAATTTAAAAAAAAAAGGAAGAAAGAAAGTTCGTTGACCTAAATAGATTAAACTTTTCTTTCGAGAGACGTGTAGAAATACAAGAATTTTACCAGCATATGTATAAGCCACAATCTTATGATAATTATAAATGAGTCTTAATTAAAACTGAAAACAAAAGGTAAAATTATAAAGCATAAGTTTTAGATTTACAATCACATACTAAATCAGATTATATTTACTGTAAAGTGAAGCAAGTTTACTGGGATGCATTGAGTTGAGAAGCATTCAGTATTGTGATGTAGACATGGCGAGACAAGCAGCTTACTTGTGGCTATGAATATTCAGCTTCAAGCAACTGGTTCTCTGACGTCACTCAAGCTGTGAACATGGTACACCAACGGTCAAATGTATCTAGATTTACTTATATTTCCATAAGTTTAGTGTCCATTGTCTCTGCTACTTATGATGTAAATCGCTCTGTTTTGTTGTTAAACAGGTTGCCTAACTCTAGGAGAAAATTATATAAATTTGCTTGAATGTATAAATGAGAAGAGATACATTTGTCTGGGGGTGTACATACGTGACGTGAGCAAACAACACAGATTACAACATTAATAATATGGTAATGTGTCCAAGAATATATCAGTACTAAGCTTTGTAAGTCATTATAGAAGTAGATTGAGTTGTTAACCATGAGATCAAAGACATTCTTGTCCTGATTTCAATATTATTAAGGTGAAAACCTTGATACTTAGTAATATAATTAACATGTATAATTATTATGGTTATTATGTTGATGAGATTTAGAGCAATTTTATGTTAGAAAAAGAGAGGGGGGTAGGAGCTCCTACTGAAGGTCAACCCGCATCACACTAATGCCCAACTAATTGCATAACTTACAGGGAATCTGTAGTTTCGTCTGTCTTTTTTTTTTATTAACATCGCACTTGAAAAAATCTTTTTAGAGTTGGAGTGTTGAATTTTCAGTTCATATAATCAATGTATCATAATAATATAATAAACAATACCAAAGTAAGAATGTTGAAAGAAGCTTTAGTGTTAATATGAATTAGGGGAACATTGTAGCTTAAGTAAAAAAATTGCCACCTGAAGTCTGATTATCTCATAATTTTGTCAGGCAATTTATTTAGCATCAAAATTGCTCTCTTGTAAACAATTTGGATGTTGTGTCAATTTGGAAACTTATTAATTATTATTGTCTGAGTGTCCCATACATATATAACAGTATTATTTTAATAATAGTTAATATACATGCAGTTAATAAAAAAAAACTAATACAATAGCAATGTTACTATGATCATTAGTTCATTGTGTTATTGTTTACAAAAATAAATTTACTTGTTTGTTTTCAGCGTTGCATATCATATCCTCCACCCAACAATACATAGAAAGTGGGAGTTATTTGAATTACATGAAGTATATTGTTACAGCTTCAACATTGTTCAAACATGTCATTGTATATTTTACTGCAATGTATCTACATATTATATTGTTTGCTATTATTACATTATTACCTTACTTTATTGTAATGATTTTATCCTTAAATGAAAAGAATAAATTCATAAATTATGCATTTAATAAAAAAAAATGTAAATCGAATGGACTTTATTTTAAAATTCTTTATAAAGTTATATTTACATCGCATTAAAGAAGATTGCATATTTTAAAGTTCACTGCAATATTTAATATAATATTTAAACTCAGTGTATAAAGAATTTATAGAAATTCTATAATATATTTTATATTTTCATCGATTCAGATTGAATTTTCTTGTAACTTGTGCTCCAGTTAACAGAGTAAAAAGAAATGTAAACTTTCTGAGAACTGCAGCAGATTTATTTTTTATCTTTTGTTATTTCATCAACGCTGCAGCTCTCACCGGATATTTGATTACCACTTGAAGTGCAAGAGATTTCTGGTTTACTGTTTATGTGAAACTATAGAAGAAATGTATTGCTACAAACAACAAAGAGCAACTATTCTTTATATTCTGTTAGTGTTTTTAGATATTACTTCAAAGAAATATATTGTTCTTTGATACTTGCAAAAACATGTTGGTTTTAATAATACATAGATCTGCTATTTTAGTATTTTAATAAACAAGTGATACAACAATAAAAATAATTACCGCATAATTTGATAAGATGACAAAAGTTTGCATCATTATCTCATCCAAATTTTCTCTAATTATACTAGGTCTAATTTGTGTCAATGTTTTGTTTCTAATGCACCTCTTGATTCACATTTGACCTTTCAACGCTTCCTCTATAAAGTGGAAACTGTCTGAGTGTGTTGTTTGAGAACTCGAATGTGCTTCAACTGCACTTCATTCTCACGTACACACTAACAGTGTGAAGCCAATTATTGTGAAACTTCTATTGTCCTTGATGCAACAACTATTATTAATCATGCGGGTTGCATTCTAGCAGAGACTGGAACGCAAGATTGGAACTTTATAACATATTATACTGTATTTGTGTATTATACTCCATTCAAAAATAAATAATATCCAATCGATTTGTTTATATAATTAAAAATCTGACATTTTTATTTGAAAGGATTGTATTATATATTTATGATTAATTAATTGATTATATATTTTGATATTATTTGTATTACAAAGGTTATTTTCAAAGTTTGGGGATAAGAAAATTAATCTTATATCCTCTTATTAGAAAAATTATCTGGTTTTACATCTGATGATTTCATTATAATATACTATCTTTCTTATTATAGAATTTATCTATTCACATCGTTTACATAGCGTTAACTAATGTAGCTCATTTAATAACATGTATGTAATGTTATTCTTAATGAGGCGTCAACAACAACACGTAGTGATTGTCTCGGTGCACCGCACTCGACATGACTGCTAATCAGCATCGTCTGTTCCCTCTGATTGCAGCGTGTAACCGCACTTACTTCGGTGACGTGGGTCGCACGTACGAGCTGGAGATACGGAGGCCGCGCGAAGACCGTCTGCCCTTTGTGTGTCACCTCAACTTCACCGCGGCCGGTGGGCAGTGGGGAGATCTCGTGCAGGTACGTGCTCTACCTTTCTACGTGATCAATGTACACTATAAGGCATAAAATTTGGGACTTGGTACAATGAATAATTCTGTTCCGCTCTTTTTTTTCTTACTAATACTTCAATGGATATAAATGTACACTCGTTGCCTTGGAAATTTCCCTTTTGCAGCCTTTTTAATCACCATGCCCTGTGCTATTTTTACGGGGTATGGTGATTAACAAGGCTGCAAAGGAAAATTTTCCAAGGCGACGAGTGTATAATACACGTGCAAAATAAAAAATAATTTAATCAAACAAATGTGATGTTCTGTCCTGCAATCGAAGCCAAAAACAGCTGATGAAATCATTTTTAAGATAAAGATAATGAGATGTGTAACCTTTTATGTTTGACTGAATGTTATTTTTTTATATATATAAATGATCAGTACCATAGATAATATAAGAAATGTAAATTTTTGGTATTAAAATTACTATATTTTCAATTGTAATTCCCTAAATCTCAATGTTTCAGTATAATAATACATTACGTCAACTCACAGTACTCAGGTGCAAATAACTACAGAAAAAAATAAAATGTACATTCAGTAAAAAATAGTGGAAGAAAAAACATGCGCTACACACTATATTTTGCTCAAACTGTACAGTACGTAAGAGAGAAAGCCTTGCCATCAAATATGAAATGGATTTTTCATGTTAGTTCGGCAGCAATATAAACTGGGAAGGATAATATTACAACATCAATACTGCTATTTAATCAGATATCGAATACTTCTAAACCATGTAAATAAGGTCAACATTCGAAAATCAAACTTTTAACTAAACTTATTGCAACAAAATCTAAACACAATGAGCGCTGTTTATATTGAATTTTTTTCACACATAATGCGATGTAATGGGTGGAAATTCATTATAAATATGTGTCTATTTTAAAAATAACATTTTTAAAATTAAATCTTAGAAACACTATGAATAATTAAAATTACTACTATAGTTATAAAAAAGATAAACTTATGAAGTTTCTTGTTGGGAATATAAAATATAGAACAAGTTTGTAATACATGAAAAACGTAATTAAAAGTTGTTATGATTGGAATACAGTTGTTGATAATTTAATCAAAACACCTGTAATATTATATAAGGAAAAGTTGCAGTAAAAATGGTTATTTAATTTTAATTTTAGTGGCTTCGAATGGACGGCAACGTGTTACGATTCCAATCAACCTAAAGCTCGTTTTATTACATTGCTCTACTTCCTGCTATATGGTTTAACACACGCTTGTGAAGTTGATAGTAATGACTAACCTTCATGGATCACGCATGGGGTATAATATGATACGAGAGATGACGCTCAAGCTCCATTTACATTAATTAAACTTGTTTATCAATGAAGACCCTCATAAATAAAATAGTTTTACACTAAATGTTAATTAACTGTTAATATCAATAACAAAAATTATGATTTAATTTTTAAATTCACAAAATTTTGTCAAAGAACACTATAAAATATGTTTTAGAATATATATTTAGCATGCTAGTTGCCCTGGTATATTAACAAATAATAAATGTTATCTATATATATGAAATTCGAGTTCACATCGTTCAAAATTAGATTTAAATATTATATTCTTAATCATTTCCTATAATTTTAGTACCAAACATACACCATTCTACTGTGCAGTATTGGCTGATGGAGACGTGTTTACGTGTTTATCGGACTTAATTTTGGGGAATGGATAATGATTTAAATGGGTGTTGTTGTTTTTTAACGTTCGTGAAAAATCAGATCTATCTCAAAAGGCCTGTTCGTAAACCCTGCTCGGTGTACACTTTCTACTCCCAATTGACCTTATGCACATGGAAATAAGGTCGATTGGGTGCAGAAAGTATACACCGAGCAGGGTTTACGAACAGACCTATAGTCTCTTTGGAGCACTAGCTGGGAGATCATTTGAACACCCCAAACACAGCTGTCTACGTTATCTCACCATGAAATTAGGCAAATTATTCAACAAAACAAAGGATTGCATATGCGGTATATGGTCTTGTAAACAGCGTTTTGTTCGTAATGCATATAAAATGTTACTCGTTTTGTTTTACTGCTGAAACATTTGCCTGGCCTCACGGCGAGATGGTGTGATAAGGAGGGTTTTTAATTTAAATTGTTGAGCATCAAGAACAAGGCATTATCAAACGCTAATATTTTAGATTAAATTTGTACACTATATATAAATGAATGAGATTGAATTTTAACCAAGTGGGTACTCTACCATTATTAATGAGATCTAAGAAATAAATCACAGAACTATAATTAAATCGGGGAAAAAATGCCGATTGAAATTTTACATTTATTTTTTAGACCAAAGCAGTAATAAAGCTAATCACTTTAATAAATTTTAATAACATTGCTAATAAACAACCTTTACAATAATAAGAAGATACAGAGTTATTAGTATGTTTCAAAATTCGGTATTAGAATCTAACCTTATAAATATGCTCATTTTTATACGATATTCAGAGATTTCCCCCTTTAAATTTTGATGTATATGTAGAGAATATATTATTCATCCTTGTTATATAAACTCCCAACTTATAAGTATAATTTATAGCATAAAAGACAGTTCAGTACAATTTATCTTAATAGCATAGCGGACAGATCATAATACAATAAAATTTATATAATTTAAACATTAATGTAAAATAATATATGTTACAACCTATACAAAAATTAATGATTTTGGAAACAAATATACCATGATATCTCTCTCTTTTTGGCAAATGTTAGTATAATAAATCAATCAAAAACTATTGAAATGAAAATAGCTCCTTTTTTAATTCGCATCAGTAAATCTAAAAACAATAATAATACATTTTGATAACAATGAACGTATTTATTGATGCAGTATATATATGGATATATTTTCCGCTTGACTTAACTGACAAGTGATGGATGATTTTGTTTTACAAAGATGTCTTCATTTCTGTTCACAGCTGACGTTTGACACATTCACGGTGGGCAAATTCGTGTCATTTACATCTGAAGGATGTCCCCATGGTCACATGTCTATCTCTGAGCTTGGTCTTCCTGCCACTGGAGGGCAGTGGTGCGGTAGTGCTTGGGGATATACCGTATACTTCAGTGAAACAAAATCTCTAAATCTATCTCTTGTTTTAACACGTCTTTCTGAACAAGGAATTGGATATACATTTGATTTTAAATTAAATTATAGATTTTTAAAACGTTCTGAAGCTGCTTTACGTTATGGTATATCTGGCGATGTTCATCGTGGTATTTTAATACCAGGTAGTTATTGTGATCGTGTATTTACACGTTGTGATGTGAGAAAATGTAGATTACAGTCACCAAATTTCCCAGGTGTTTATCCTCGTAATGTTACTTGTAGATATGTTATTATGCAACAACGTGTACCTGAAGGTTCACATGCTACAATTACTGTAAGACAACCTGATAGTAGAAGAGTACATGTTAAAGATCGTATTGTTCAATATGATAGAAGTCAGAGAGTGTTACGATTAGGAGACCAGTGCAATGTTATTCAAGATCATCTAACGGTATACGACGGCTTCATACCAGACTCTCGTCGTAGTGAAGCATTGCTGGAGACTCTTGCAAGTAGAGAAGCGGCAGGACCAACAAGGAACAAGAGGGGTGCCTCAAGGAAACGTCCTAGGCCCCATCAGGAAGACGAAGAGTAAGTAAACGTTGATTGATTGATCACGTGATTGATTAGACTCCTCATCCATCAATCACGTGACGTAACCCTTTTTAGATTTGTACCACCTTTTATATCGTCAAACTGAACCAACGCTAAGGGAGAGAATTTTTTTTTTTTCTTTCTTTGCTACAAAACTATTTCTACCAACTGACACACATCACACGTTTCAAACTTTTCTTCTTTGAGATATTGCTTGTCATTTTATTGTGTAGGGGAAACTTTCAAATTACCTTTCACATTTATGAAAAATCAAAATTGATCAGTTCAGGAAATTCACTTCAAAACAGTATAGGAATTTCAAAATATTTACTTGGACTTAGGGAACAAAGAAACTACGATATTACAACATTATTAACAAAGTAAACAAAATACATTTCGTCAAACAATTATAAATTTAATTTTAATGACATTTAAATTTAATAAAAATATTTAAAATTATAACGTTTCTTAATTTTGATCAATTTACATTCATACTTATTATAATTCTATCTTCACTAGATTGTTTAAAAAATACAAACAAAGGAAAATTATTTATTTATTTATTTATTTATTTATTTATTTATTTATTTATTTATTTATTTATTTATTTATTTATTTATTTATTTATTTATTTATTTATTTATTTATTTATTTATTTATTTATTTATTTATTTATTTACTTATTTATTTATTTATTTATTTATTTATTTATTTATTTATTTATTTATTTATTTATTATTTTTTGTAATGATTTTATCTATTTTAAGATTTTTTAAGTATTTTATCATTAAAGTTGTTATGTTAAATAATTTTTTATATATAATTCTTATTTGTTATCGTCAGAACTCATAATTGCAATAAAATTATATTATTCCAGTAATGCTAGACAATACAGCATAGCTATAAACATTGAAAAATAAATTCGATTTGAGTAGAAACTGATAATTATTTTTATTGACAATAGTCTGCAATATTCCTGTATTACACTGTTAATAACAAATTAAATATTTATAAATCCTTTCTAACCTACGAAATTAAATTCCCCTATTTATGCAGACATAAATTTCACAGTGCCAATTCATCGTGCCAAGTTATTACTATTCCATACTAATTTAAGCATAAAATAATTATAATTATGTGGTATCCACAATTGATCGCTTTTTCTAATAATATTTTGAATTATATATATGGTTGAAAGGGGTCTGAAATTACTAAAATACTTATATATTTATATATATATGTTTTAGTTAAAATGAAGCTTTACTCTATATAGTCAATTTTTCACGATATTCTTAAGCGTTGCTCTTTACCTAGTTGACAATATAAGCCTCGTACGTTGGAGGGAAATTAGAATTTATTGCGACAAAATCTCTTTTGGGGCGACAAAGAGAAGAGAAACAAGCAAGCAAGGCGGTATATAGAAGAACCTGCAAGGCTATATAAGTTTCGGTTCTTTGAGCTTTTCCTTTTTACACTTGATCGCTCTTCAAGAAAATGTCACAGCCAGTTTCAAGTTTTTATATGAATAAAAAGGGACAAGTATTTTACACTGCTTTTTTTTCTTTTTTTATGAGAAGTTTTACAATTCTTCTTTTTTAAATTTGCTATTTCTCGGTCCATATCTTGTGTTCTATTGCCATGGATCGGTCGAAGGAGTGGAGAAATTTTGACTGGCCGCCAACGCAATAAACAGACTGCCATCTTGTCAGCCCCCCCCCCCCCCTCACCTCCCTCAATTCTGTCCTCTCTAGACGCGCGTTGCTTTACCGACCGACCGAGCAGTCTCTGATCCCAAGTGGGCTTCTACTAATTACATATCAAGAACGCTCATAAGCTTGCCAACTAAATATTACACGACAACGTTGTGTAAATTAATTGAAATTATACCCAGTCTCTGTGAATATTGGCAATTATCAAGACTGAGAATCACGTTATTCATATAATTAACACTGCATGTAACTACTATCAAGGGTAATTAAGTAACGTAATTTAATTTTTATCTTTAGCTCTTTGCTTTTCAACATAATAATATATCCCAAGGCATTATAGAAAGGTATAAAAATAATTATTTTATAATTACACCAGCGAGCATAATGAGCTATATGACCTGTTTATACTGATTTGATTACTTTTTTTACTTTAAATTGAAACTTAAAAATACTAAATAATTACTAGGGTAAATTACATAATACAGTCTTTTTAATTAAAATATTATTTTTCACAATATATGCATGATTATATGTTGGAAAGAAGAGTTAGTAATTTGTAAATTTTTCTTTTGTTGTATCACAACTCTTCCTTCCTTGTCAATTCATTGAATCAGAACCCAATTTTTCTTTCTAATAATTTCTTAGAAAATAATAAGACAGAGACACAAAATATCCCTAGCAACGCACCTGACAGTTCTTTGAAAGATTCCTCCAACAATAGGCAAGACAGAACCAATCAGGAAATAGCAGCAACGTCTTGTCTCTCAAATTATTGTCTCTGCTGTCAGTTCAATAGCATAGCAATCATGGCTAATGGCATTTCTACGGGATCAGCATATAGTAGGGAGGATAAAGGGGAGGAACGATATGGCCCTCGGAGCTTGTATTCATGATCACCCAAGTTTCGAACAAGCATACAAATACAAAACATTGAAATACAGAAATACATTATAGCAACGGGAACTAAAACAAACTTCTTTATCTCTGAATTAAAATCAATTTCCTAAATATGTATGCTACATACACAGTATATAATCAGAACAAACTTATGTTTGGGCAAATGCGTTCTCTCAGCAATATACAAACAAAATTACTATGAATAAATTAAATTTTAGTTAACTGTATAAATAAATGAAATGAAAACTAGCTTAATAAAATACAAACATAATAATACCATGACATCCTTATACATACATGGACTTTTTTTTTCTTTTTTAGTGGTGTCTATAAAAATTGATCTATTGTAGATAATTGTTTGGATTTGATGCAATAACTGGATTGGTTTTGTTAATTCAGAGACAGCACTTTGGATTCGTACATAAAAACTTGTTTCATGTGCCATGCTTAAGTTTTATTTCATGTTATTATATGATCAAGAACATATAATATTTACCTATATTGTTTATAATGATATAATGACTATGGACACGTTTAAAGAAGTAATATAACCAGATTCTTGGATAACCACGGCTAACGTACCTAACTTAAAGAGGATAACCGTGGTTAATGAGTGAGAAGCTTGCATGGCTATCTTCCTGAATCTCGTCCAATATATGCAAAAATATTGATGACTAAAAAACTATTATTTTATAAACTAGCTATTAGTGATTATTGATTACATTATTATTATAGTAGTATTATGAAATGTTTGAGCTTTGAAAAATATTAATTCTCATTTTCATATATTTTTTTTTTTTTTTTAATGCGAGGTTTGGAGAGAAAGTTGAATGTTTGTGACTGAACTGTCATTTCAGAACCCAACGAAAAAGCAACAGTGTGTAGTTTTTAGAGGGTGGGGAATATGTCCTTTTGTTAACATTTTCATTTGCAGAAGTGTCTGAAATTTTTAATATTCCATGTACATATTTTCTTATTTGACATAAATTTTTTAAGATATATATTTTTAATCTCTTAGCTAGCTACGAGATGCAAAAATTTTTAAATCAAGATATACAAACCTAGCTTTTTATGTACAACTCGGAACAGAACAAATGTTATGCTTCATTTGTTTATAGTGTGCGTTTTGTAGTCCATAGAGATTAAGTGACAGCTATTTTTTTTTATTTAATATAAAATATAGAGAGCTTTTTTTTTTCTTTTTTTTTTTTTTTTTAATAATCAGTTCATTTTTTCCAGTTCCTTCAGAAAATCAGCAGGGGTAACATTACGAATATCTCAAATTCGTTTATTATTCTCTGCATCAAGTTATACACAGACAATGGAACAATAATATCAAGTAATTACACCAATAATTACTATATAGTAATTGCATCCACACCTTGCATTTGGTCTAATTACTTGTGGCTATGCAACTAGTTCAAACGCTAATGGTCTAACAAAAGAAAAATAACATATTATATAAAGGGTTATATTGTCAAAGTAAAAAAAAAAAAAAACAAAAAAAAAACAATTAATAATATACCAATAAAACTGTAAACACCCCCAAAGTATTGAAAGTAAACAAATACAGTTTGAGAGTAATTTCCACCTTTATCAATTGCGATAAAGATATATATTAATTTTTAAATTAAATTCCTGTATAAATTATACAATATTTATTGTGCATTTTTCTGACTACACAATTATAAAACCTGGCCATTTCTACACTCCCTGGTACGTGACAAATGTACAAGTTATCTCCAAAGTATACCTGTTGATGTTAACTCGGAGTTTATATAAGTACTTTGCTCGAGAAGATCTCCCACACGTCACTACACGATGGTTCATGTTGCAGGGCCTCTCGACTCGAGGTGGCAGGCAAGGGCCCCGTGCTGGCCCGGCTGTGTGGAGGGGACGCGGTGCCCGACATCGTCAGCTCGGGCCCCCGCATGTTGGTGGAGTTCTCCACCTCTCCGTTTGACAGTCCCTTCCACCCCGCGCCACTCAGCTATCTGCCGGGCTTCGAACTCGACATTGAGGTAAGAAGACCTAGAATAAATAAAGTGTGTCGTCAACTTTCGGTTAACAAGAATTTATATTATTTTGTTGAAATAACTTCAGTAGGTTAGTTTGATGTTTAGTTAAAAATATCTTAATGTTAAGTAGTTTGTTTATGCTTTTGTAATGATTGTGACTTGTTCTATGCTGTATAGCTTACAGAATGTAAAAACTCTATTTAATCTCTAGTATATTTTAATATATTTTAAACTAGCTTTCATGTATACTCCAAACATTGGAAAAAGATAATACATACATAATACACATTTTAATGTGCGTTTATTGTATTTAATTGTGACTTCACTTACAGTACTTACTCTGAAAGTTCACCAAAATCCTTTTGGTTACATTTATTAATAAATTTCACCGTAGCAACAAAAAGTATATATATAACTTGTTTTAATAAATTAATTTTATTCTTATATAATTTATACATTTACATAAATGTCATAGCATGCAATATTTGAGATCCGATTAATATTACACACGCAAATTCATTACTTATATCTTACACCTTGCAGGTATTATTAAATATGAGGGGCGATCTTGATATTATTCGGTATATTTCAAAAGGGGAACATTCATGCGTTTATCTGATTTATTGATTAGAAAAGAGGGAATATTGAAACAAATTGTCAGCAGTAAATTTTGTAGGAGATAAATCATTAATGATATTATTTGACGATAATTTAATGATGCGAACCCTCCGACGATACTTAACCTGTTGTTAAAATAAACTGCTTTAATTAAAATTACTAAATTAATGTTATATCGTTTTAATTAAACATATATACACAATTTGTGTTTATAATTTTAAATAACGAGTATATATAATTAATTATCTTTATTAAATATTTAGTTATACATTGATTGATATATTTATTAATATTTTAAGGTTGATAAATTTATTGTGACTAATAAAATATGTTAAACAACAATATCAGACAAATGACAACAACAAATTGTACAGTCTGATTCAGAAGTACTAATGCCACCAATTGTGTTCTTCCACTTTTTATGATTAGCTCTGTATACCCATTCGTATACCCGGTAAGCGGACCAAATACCCCCGGACGAAATACCCCCGGACCAAATATCCCCGCCCGGACCGGACGAAATACCCCCGGACGAAATACTCCCGGACGAAATACCCCCGGACGAAATACCCCCTTGTAAGTGGAGAGGGGCGGGTGACCGACGCGGGAGGGGAAGTTGACTTTATTTATAAAGTCTGTTTTTCTGTCGTTTGTCTGACGTCACGCGCGTCGTATTAAAGAAGGAAGTTAGTAACGCCATTTTTCACAACAAATATAATATATATTATGTAATATTCAAAGTATATTTATAGTTAATGCCGTATCAAGATCTCAAATTGCGTCTTTAATTTTATTATACCAACACATACTCAAAATTGTGCCGCAAACAAACGATTTTTGTATATGCTATGCTTAATTTCATTGTGCGGCAATTATAAATTGTCTCAGCGTTTTGCAGCAAGATTTTGAAGGTTTTTAAACGATTTTAGATTTTTAAACCTAGGTGTGCCCCTAGCGATTTGAGCAAAGCCCGAAATTATCAAATATTTCGGGCTTTGCTCATTTAAATTTGAACATTTCTAGAAGTGCTCAAATCGAAAAAAGCAATCCACGACGAGAAGTTTTATATCGGGCTTTGCTCATTTAAATTTGATCATTTCTAGAAGTGCTAAAATTTATAAAGTCTGTTTTTCTGTCGTTTGTCTGATGTCACGCGCGTCGTATTAAAGAAGGAAGTTAGTAACGTTAGGCCAACACATCATGCATTAATTTATCATATCATTCATATCGAATTAAAATTAATGTGTAATATATTTTGATACGATACATTTTATGCATGTTAATTATTAGTGTTTATTGCATTTTTTTTAGATTTTTTTTTTAAACTAAAAATTTTCAAAATCGTCCCTATATAATTTTTTAACTTAAAAAAAAAAATATAAGTAAATTTTTTTTGTGTAATTTTTTAATTCTGATTCGATTGGGATAGGTCTAAAAATGCAATATTTTTTATTGTTTCTGGTCCCCTGGTGCTATAGAGGTGCCGTGAACACTTAACGTAGCGCATGTGTACCCCTCCTGAAGAAACTTAATTTACTTAAAGTTGTTCTATTTATTTCCTTATTTATTCCTTCCTTTTCTATATTTATATAATTTGGCACCAAAGCCCGAATTCAATGCGCACATCTAGGTGTGCCCCTAGCCGCCCTAGCGATTTGAGTAAAGCCCGAAATTAACAAATATTTTGGGCTTTTTGCTCATATAAATTTGAACATTTCTAGAAGTGCTCAAATCGGAAAAAGCAAACCCCGACGAGAAGTTTCATTTCGGGGTTTGTATATAATACGGCACAATTTCCAAATATTATTTTTCCTTTTGCTTTGAGCACTTCTAGAAATGATCAAAACAGTGAGCAAAGCCCGAAATAAAAATTCTCGTCGGGGTTGCTTTTTTCGAGTTGGGCACTTTTAGAAATGAGCAAATTTAAATGAGCAAACCCCGAAATAAAACTTCTCGTCGGGGTTCGCTTTTTCCGATTTTAGCACTTCTAGAAATGATCAAATTTAAATGAGCAAAGCCCGATATAAAACTTCTCGTCGTGGATTGCTTTTTTCGATTTGAGCTCTTCTAGAAATGTTCAAATTTAAATGAGCAAAGCCCGAAATATTTGTTAATTTCGGGCTTTGCTCAAATCGCTAGGGGCACACCTAGGTTTAAAAACCTAAAATCGTTTAAAAACCTTCAAAATCTTGCTGCAAAACGCTGAGACAATTTATAATTGCCGCACAATCAAATTAAGCATAGCATATACAAAAATCGTTTGTTTGCAGCACAATTTTGAGTATGTGTTGGTATAATAAAATTAAAGACGCAATTTGAGATCTTGATACGGCATTAACTATAAATATACTTTGAATATTACATAATATATATTATATTTGTTGTGAAAAATGGCGTTACTAACTTCCTTCTTTAATACGACGCGCGTGACGTCAGACAAAAGACAGAAAAACAGACTTTATAAATAAAGTCAACTTCCCCTCCCGCGTCGGTCACCCGCCCCTCTCCACTTACAAGGGGGTATTTCGTCCGGGGGTATTTCGTCCGGGAGTATTTCGTCCGGGGATATTTCGTCCGGGAGTATTTCGTCCGGGGGTATTTCGTCCGGTCCGGGCGGGGATATTTGGTCCGGGGGTATTTCGTCCGGGGGTATTTGGTCCGTGATTCGTATACCCAGAGATCAGAAAAAACTTCTGAACTTAACTACTAGTAACTGAAAGTGAAATGTGTAAAACAATAAACAGTGTTCCATTATAATATAATCTGTGTGTAGAAAAATATTGTTCCTCTGTTAGTACAGCTATATACAAAAGAAAACAATGGACGATCCATAATATATAATATTAACCGCTAAAAATTCAACAACGTTGTCTTCAGCAATATTTAATATTATTGCATACTTGCTTACACCTTGAGGGTAGGTAAAAAAAAAACAGTATAAAAACAACAACAAATAATTGCCTCAGAGGCACGGTGACGTTTTGAGGTCCTACCTCACATGGACCAGCAGAACTTTGTGGTGCTGAACGATTCGCCTGAACTCAGGAAAAATACATGTTACGGCAGGTGTAAAATGCTTCGAAATGTTTGAAAACTTTACACCACATAGAAAAAAAATCACTTTCAATTTATACATTTAATTAATAGGCTGCGAGGCAATAATTTAAATATTTTTATTCCATTAATATATAGTGTTTGAAAAAAAAATCTACTAATTTAAATAAACAAACAAAGGATTTATCATCATTAAATACCGTGCTTTATAATTTTAATTTTAACTACAAAATATATTTATGAATTTCCAGACGAACAAAAAAGTGCATTTCTGGTTACAATTTACATGTTTATGATGTCCCCACGGTATAAAGCACGGTAAGTCAAGCTGGCTGGCTTTGCTCTGCACGCGTTTTCATTCCCATACGTCCCAGAAGCTAATTGCGCCTCCGTCACTCGCGTTGTAAATTCAAGCTTTTAAGCCGTAATCCCCTTTGCTTTGATGACGAACAATATTTTTTGTGCTCTCTATCTCTCTTTAAATTCTAAATGCGATTCAAAGTAATGGAAAGCAACATTTAGGCCCTTCCTCGCTGCTGCTTGTTCTCTCTCTCTCTCTCTCTCTCTCTCTCTCTCTCTCTCTCTCTCTCTCTCTCTCTCTCTCTCTCTCTCTCTCTCTCTCTCTCTCTCTCTCTCTCTCTCTCTCTCTCTCTCTCCCTCTCTTCTCTTTTTCATTCTATTTTTTTTTAATTCCTCACACTATATATTAATTTTTTTAAACATCCATTTTATATTATGTTTTAATATTTGTTTTAAAAAAATATTTTTTTATCTTTAAATATGTTTCGTTTCAAAATTACTTCATGGAAAGAATAATGAGACATGAGACATTAAACTGAAAAAAATATTTAAAATATGTCATTTCAAACAAATATTATCTTTACGTTTATTTATTTATGAAGGCTTTGAGTTTTAATATTTACAAAGCAACAACATTTGCTTTCCGACACTTTTTTTTTTATTATTTTCCCAAATGTGAGCATTTTTTCTCTAGCAGCTTCTAAAAATTTTGTGTATCTTTTATTTAAGCCTATTAATTTTTAATATTTTTGTATACATTATTTATAAATTTATAACAAGTTAATACCATCAATGTTATTTAATTATCGATAATGCGGATGATGACATTATTTTTTTTTTAATGTCAAACTTTTCATAATTTTTTTATACAATTTTACTGTGCATGTTATTAAATAAAAACAATACATGAATTTTCATTTCAATTTCATGTAGCTGATGAGTTTGCTATTTCATGGGTAAGAGATGCGTACTTCAACTTTCTTGACCATCCCTGAGCAACTCTGAACTACCTGCATATATACCATGTATAATGGTAAACAATCTACTTTATGATGTTCAACTTAAAATTGTCGTCGTCCTCTTACCTGAGGCTACTATAATTAAAAATACATAAAACGGCGAGGTCATTTAGTTGGGTGGGTATTTGATAATCAAAAATGCACCACAATGTTGGTAGAATTTTGAATGGTTACAATTGCATGTATTTTAATGTAGGATTTGTGTGTTCAAAAATCTTGATGTCCATATACTTTCAGATTGTTAGGTCTGTTTTTAAATTCATAGAAAAAAAATCCAAACATTATTTATTCGACATAATATACATATTTTCTGTAAAGTATGCAATTTATTAGGTATTCTAAAACTTTGGGCTGCATAAACTGCCAAATATATTAATCGTTAAAACCCTAATATTGTACTTCAAACTTTCACAGATTATATTAGAAAGGCACTGTCAAATTACCTTCAAATTGCAGTTAAAATACACCTGGTGTGATGTCACCCCTGCAGAGCTCGTTACTGCAGTTTTCCTGGAATCGATTTGGTCAATATAGAGCCGCACATATATGCGGGTGTACGACAACATAAACTAACAAGGAACCATGGTATGTGCAGGTGCGGCTGGTCGGCTCGGCTCCCCCGCGGCCATACACCCAGCAAGGACGGTGCGTGTTCACCGTGTCCAGCTTCGAGTCTCGCCAGGGTCAACTCGGTCCTCCACAGCACTCTCTGCCAGCCAACACCACGTGTCGTTACGAGTTCGCAGGTCGACCGTCAGAGCGCGTGTGGGTCGCATTCATGAAGTATCACGTAGCTGAGCGTGTGGGAGCCAAGCCGGGGGCAGGTTTGGGGGCGGCAAGGGGCCCGGCACCAGGGGCAGACACGGCCCCAGAGGAGGCGCGTGGGGGTGCTGGTCCAGAGCAAGAAGATGAGGATGACGAGTGCGCAGCCAGACTGCGCATCTGGGACGGCAGGCCACCGCTCTTATCACATCTGCAGGTCAGTTTGTGAATGCACGTTTTTTGTAATCCATTACGTATGGTCGTTAACCACAGCAGGGATATAGAAATTTTCAATGCATAATTACAGTGCATAATATATTGTGTGGCTTTCTGCTTTTGTAACTAAATACATTCATCATTTTGTATCAATTACCAGTTCATGTTCATCTCAATCTTATTTTAAATTTGTTTATATATATATATAATATTGATGAATGCTTTAATTTAATTAATTTGATCATGCCATATACAAATACGTACAGAGAGAATTAATATGAAAGTGATTTATAAAGTACGGTCTAGACAATACTGTACACTGAGATTAAGTTTCTAATAATATGGTTATTCTGACTTACTAAAGCACATATTAGTTTAAAATCAATGTTGACGTAGGAATCTCTGTTTGACCAACAGGACAATTCCTCACGGCTACTTGGAGAGTTTTGTCGCGATGAGTCCCCACGACTTTGTGACCACAGTCTTCTGAGCAATGCCACGCGGTTCCCCCGACCGTGTGCACCTGGCGAAAGTTACCTCTCATCAGGTCCAACCTTTACCCTGGAACAACACCTGCGTTACGGTACTGCACTGCATCCCGTCACCTTCGTGCTACGATACGAGTTCGTAGATGTCTCGCAAGGTGGTGCCCCTGCAGCGAGAACCACACCCCCTTATAGTATTCCAGCCCCAACCCCACCAGCTTGGGACTGTGATCGTGAATTCCGTCATTCCGGAAATCCCATAGACCCAGAATCTGGAATATTCCGTTCTCCACGTGCAGTTTTCTTCTATGGTAGAGGTGGTAATGCAAATCTTACATGTTTATATAAATTTGAAGCTTTGCGTGACCGTCAACAAAGTGTTAGATTAACGATAAAACGTGCACGCTTTGGTGAACGGAAATGCGTGACTAGAGTTGATATGGATACAGGAAGAAAAAGATGTGAGTTACGTGGTAAAACAGGGCCTGTTGCGGCTTTGAGGTTATATGAACTACCGTGGGAAGGTGTAGTTGTATCAAGAGATTGTGTGTGTGATGATGTGACTCCATCTAGGAGTATTAGTGTTACAGGAGCACCAGGAGCTTCTTTACTTGTAAATTTTACAGTAATATCAATGAATGTTACACAAGACTTTACAGATTTTTATTTTGAAGGTGAATATACTTTTATTATACCAGATAAAAGTTCATTTGCAAATACAATTAGTGGTCTTTGTCCTAGAACTTCTATATTAGATCCTGAAGGACAAAGATTACGTGGTTCTAGTGGTGATTTAACATTGAGGAGTCCCTCAATTGAGGTACAATCTTCATTACCAACTTCACTTGCATTAAACGGAGGCTACGAAGATGAGTGTCAGAACTACCCTTGGTTGATCGAGCTCGAAGACCCGTACAATTTCCTTTACGTTGAGGTCCGTGGTTCGGAGATCGTTGGAGGACGTGGAGGGGATGAATGCAGGACACGAAACCGTGTGGTGGTTCACAGCGCACGCTCACTCTCCCCCGCTACCGTCATCTGTCCTGACGAGACAGGTGTCGCCACCGTCGCAATCTTCTCTCCAGGATGGAAAGCCGCATTGTCCGGTTCAGCTCAAGCACCACCACGTGAGCACGACCGTAGTGTGGTCATCGAGTTCTTAGAAAGAGAACCTGGTGGACCATATGCACTCAGCTGGCTTGAAATTTCCCGTAGACCGGTTATAACAAGTCCTTATTCACATGGTAAAGTTCGCGGAGAAGCATTATCTGCTGGATTACTAAGCAGACCTGAGAGTCTACCAGACTGTCCGTATAAATGTCCCGAATTAAACGCTTGTATAGCACCAGAACTTTGGTGTGATGGTACGAACCACTGTCCATCAGGCTACGATGAACTGGAGAGTAATTGTGACGTTCAGAACTCCAGCGCCATCCTTGACTTGTTTGGAGGCTCTCTGTTTGTGGTGTATCTGGCGGCAGGCGTGGCGGCCGTCGTTGTCGCAGTGCTCCTCCTAGCGGTGGCTGCCATCGCCGCGGTCAGAATGCGCCGCCGTTCAGGGGGAGTCACGTGGCGCAGGGGCCAGAACGGAGTGGTGACCGCCGCGCCAGGTCTAGGTCCACCAATAGAAGCACACAAAAACGGAGCAGCAAGGTCTAGAGTTGAGGATCTTTATGGTAAAGATAGCCTGTGTTGACAAGAACGTGTCTCGTCACTTGAAACCACAGTGTAACTTTTATAAGTATATATATGAACTAAAATAATAATAAAAAAATATATATAGTGAGCATTTTGTGTATACAACATTTCAAATTGTTTTTATTAACATAAAATATAATACTGTGTGGTACATAGTGATACATGGAAATACACTTAAAATGTCAGCATTGTTGTATTTTTTATTTTTTATTATTATATAGGCCTACTATTGGACATAACAATATTATAATAATATGAAGACTGTGTTAAATAATTTTAAAATGCACTATAAGTTTCGTTTTTTTTAATTTAACAATAACAAATAGCAATTATAAATCAAAACAAATATTTTTTTTCCATTATTTAATAAATAAACAAGCTTCGTTGATTGCCTGTTGTATACTTTACTCTCTGAGTTTTAATCTAGTATACAGATTACTAGGTTAGTTTGGTGATCTTGTTTGTTTGGTTTGTTAAAAACAACTGGATGTGATTGCTTCTGTATGACGTCACTCATTGGCTTGCTGCATGTAGGTGCCAATAAATGGTCTAATCCACCCTCCCTGTTTCTCTGCCCCGCGGTAAGTATAGAGCGATCGCGTTATTCCATCAGCAAGGTAAACACTAGTCGTTGAGTGCTCCTTACAGCCTCCTGCCGCGCGTAACCATGGATACCAGCCTCAGTATAACAAACCTTTACTAACCACTGTATTCATCATAGTATGTACCAGAGATTTATATAAATGAACATAACTTCTTTTATTTTTTCATGATATTAGTGAGTGTTATTTAGAAATGAAAACTTTTTTTATTTAAAATTTAAAAAAAAAATATCCTTTGATCATTTAACTCATATAAAATTATTTTAATAAATTATTTCTTTGTCATTTATAACTTCAAAGTTCTTAACATTTTATTTTACTTTGTCTATCTAAATACTTTGAACAATCAGTAAACGATCAATGGTTTTGTAATTTTTTTTTTATTATACATACGTGTCATAGCTTTGACTTTGTGTGTGCATGCGAGCCGTTTCTAGGTGATTGCGCCGTTTGAGAGACCAGGTATTCTGTACAGATTTTGTTCCTCACAATGCAAGGCTAGTTATTGTTATCTCTTGCATGCAAGACACATTGAAAGGGTTAAAATTAGATAATTAAATTTATGCTTCAATTGCTTCAATCAATATGGGTTTTCCTAAAATAAAACGATTAAAAATTTGAACTATTTTAGAATTAATTTTTATTGAATTTGCATGATCTTTATATTAAAATTTATTAATTTTTTATTTATAATCGAATCTAGAACAAGTTTATTAAAATATAAATATACTTGACAATTTTTATCATGCGCGAGTAGGAAAGATACAAAAAAAAAAAAAAAAAAAAAAAAAAACATAAGAAATGAAGACCTTTATATACTGTATATAATTTCAATTTAATTTTCATTTTCTCATCATTTAGGATTTTTTAACTTACAAGTTTTTCAACTTTAAATATTTAGCAGTACAGTACACGTAATAATAATAATAATAATATATTATAAACCCAGCAAAGACAAAAAAAAATGTTATAACTTTGATTATGAAGCTGTAAATTCAGTAAATTTTATCTTTCATTTTGGTTCATTTTTTATGCTTTCATGAATTAAAATTTCTTATTCACTTCTACGGAAACTTAAAAAATTTAATAAAACAAACATGTAGTTGAATTAAAATCAAATCTCGAGCTGTTAAAGTCATTTATAAATACAAATAGTTTTGATTTACGAAGAACATCATTTAAACTACAAAGATTTTGTTAATTAATACCAGCAGGCAAAGCTTTATTAACTGAGTGAAGATTTTCTTCTCTTCGAAAGTTTTGTGAAAAAGCTTTCATAACTGAACGAATTCACTCTGTATAAGTTCAAAGTTATATTATTTATATCGTACTACTAAAAAGAATTTTTTTTTTCCTCTTTCTGTCTCTCATCCTGTTTGACTTTTCTGTTTCACAGGAGCACGTTCCAATTATACTACCTGGCAGGTATATTGTTACGATGGAAGTACTTACATTGTTTCATCATCATGTATGTGCAGTCTTCCTTTGTTCACGTTCAAGATACAAAGTGCATGCACGATCTCAGTGAATACTAATGCACGTACTTGGTAATTTAGACAAACATCATGCGCTCAAAGTATCATAAAACATGTAACAGGTTAATCAACTTAATTAAAATATTCTCGTGGACAACTTGAAATTTTTTTTTTTTATCTGCGAAAATTTTATTCTATATTAATTAAGTAGCTTATTTAATGACTAAAAATAATATTTTGCCATTATTAATTCATGAAATCTAATAAAACTTATCCTATTGTCTAGTAATTTACAAATAAGTAAGAACTAATGACGTCAGAAGTAGTAATCAATGGTACCAACCTAATTTTAAAATTTTACTATTCAATTTGCCAATAAAAGAAAAAAAAATCTATAATCAACATATCGATAGTGTAATTACCTTACTAAAAAGGTAATTTATTTTTCTGTTGGTGCATTTTAAACTTATTTCTATGTAAGTTTTATTGTTGAAACATCTGTTGTCCTTGATGCTTTGTGATAAAATGGATTATATGTCACAAAATGTTCTTTAATTGAAAGAACTGTCCATATTATATTATGAAAGGCCATAATTTAAAAGTTATGTTTCTATATTATCCCCGTGAAAATATTTCTGTTACGTCACGGGTGTTTCTATGAATGAAGTTTCTAATTGATGAGTGATTGACAGGTGACGAGAGCGAACAGCTGATGACTGCTTGATTTGTACGGACAGCAATAGATTTGCTCAAACATGACTGAAAACAAACATAGAAATATTGTAAACATTTCCAAAACCTAAGAAAAAAAAATATTAATTACGAAAAAAAATCTTACATTTTTTTAGATAGAATCTATAATATATGTGTATGTATTAATTTAAAACTTTAATAAAAAAACATTGTAATGATTTTTTTATATTGATAAATGTATATATATTAAATATGACTCTTTAAAAAAATTGTTTATTCATTGTTTAATAATATTGTTGTAATTATTTGATGTTATATGAAATGTATAAATGTAACAAAAAAAATATTATAGAATTTAATTGTGTGATTGGAGACATTTAAATATTTCCCCTCAGTAGTTGAATTGAAAAAGAAATTTGTCTTATTAGAGATGATTACTATTTTGAGGTACTATCAGTGTTTCACCATCGATGTCACATTTGGAATAAATTGCTATTTAATCACTTGGTTATTTTTCCTAAAAAAAAAAGTAAAAAATCAGAATGTAAAATTACGAACATTATTTCACTTATTTCAAAAACCTCTTTTTAAGTTTACAGTAAGGTTCATTATTTGATAGTATAAAAATTACCTTTATTTTTTAAACTTTAAAAGGCTGCTTTTGTAAGAAGTGTACCCTTATAATATGATTATTCCATACATATTCATTAATGTTTTCTGATTTAATACTACCTTCTCCCAATTATCTTTTGGGAATTCTGTAAATAACTCTGAAACCCAACATTATATTTTTAAAAATAGTCTAACTGAATGGAGCACTGGTATATCTAAATTAAATCAAGTGTTATCTATTAGAAAAAATAAAAATAAAATATAAGTTTTCAAAAGTATCTAACTTCCAATATTATTTTACTCTGAATATGTTGTATCAAATAAAAAAAAAGTTATTATCATTATACTTTTGTTTGCCAAAATTTTATTTAATGTCTATATAGATAAACAAAAAAAAAGTTGTATATATATTGACATTTTTATGTTTGTATGCTTATGTGAATGACTGACAAATGAAATTTTTTTTTTGTATAAATAGGATGGAATTGGATAAAGAGGGAATGAATAGAGGAGGAAGATGGGGTTTGTTGTGGTTGTTACAACAATAAAAAATTATATAACATTAGCTCGACCACAAAGGCTGATAAGTGTGTGCGTGTATGCAAGAGTGAAATAATTATCTGTCAATAAATTATTTTATAGAAACTGCTTACTCATTTATTATTATCCCTCAGTAGAATCCTCACATATGCAAATATAATATTATTATTTAATTAAGCCTCTAATTAACTAACATGAGTTCAAACTCTAAAGCAATAATTTATTTATTTTTCTATTTTAAATAGCGTTGTTTAAAACTCTTGGTTAAAAATAATGTTATTCAATGTTTTTCGAAAAGTACATTTCATTATTTATTTAAAAATGTAACGTAAATGGATTTATTGTAATATTCAACAGTTTGAAGGTCGGTTCTTAATTAACTTGGTCTCATTCAAATGATACCCACTACCTCTAACTGGCCCGCCTACAAGCATCGACCTTTGAACTGTCGACTACAATAGATTCATTGATTAAACATTTTCATATAAACAAAGAGTACAGTCATATTTACATGACATTTCCACCAGAGTTAGCCGAAAGTGTAAGCTTTCTGTTCTTCCTGCTCGTTTTTCAGTGCTGAAATTTCACATATAGGTCAGTACTTGTACTGCAGACCCCTCTATAAAATTTCAAAATTGAATTACAAACAGAAGAGCTGCAAATTTCAAACTTCCGGCTACTTCTGGAAGGAATATCAAACTAATTTGATCGTACGTGTAGATTTTGGCCTTGAGGCGAGTGGACTTCAAACACTACGCTGATATAAAATTTAATTATATTAATTATTATAATATGAGCGAACTGCTATGTTCTGCACGTAAAGTAAGACTTTGAATGTTTTATCACAATATTATAATACATAATACACATATATAATGTTAAACGAGGAAAATGGTACAACAAATTTAAGGGGTATGGAGCAGCAAATAAGATTTCAATATTTAATCACATTTATTTATTTTTTAATAGGTTATTAATTCAATTTAAAATTATAATTAAAATAATAATGAAAAAAAAAGTTAAAAAATATTAAACAATTATTAATTATTAAATTTCTATTAAATTTTAAATAAAACGCTTTTAAAAGCAATAATTAATAATTTTGTTTTGTATATTATATTATATGGAAAATTCAATAAATTAATAGTCTAATTGAATGTTTACACAGATAATTAATAAATGATAAATATATCATTTTTGACTGCTATAGGAGTGTAAAGATGAAATGAAGTTTCCAATTATTTGCGTCAGGTAAACAGTGACAGCCAGCCAGGTGGTTACCAGAAATTGCCAACACTTGGCTTTTCTACTTGTATTGAATCAATACAATTACACACAAATTCAATTATAAACAAAGTGAAATGGTAGCTACATAATTTTACAATTGCTACATGTACCATCTCAAGACCACATGAATTTTACTCTTTGGCTGATTTGCTGAAGCTGCAGCTCCAAGAAACAAAGAAATGCAAATTTAGGGGAGGTAAGAAGAATAACTTTCCAACAATGTTAAAGTTCAGCACACATCCTTAGGCTGCGTGATTGCATCCAACAACAGAGCAGGAGAAAATGTCATGCAGTCCCGAGGTATTATGACGGTGGCTGATGCGGCTTGATTAAAAACGCCTACTGTTACCCCCCCTCCTTATACATCATAATACAACTGATCCGTATCAGATGCATGTTAAGTTGAATAATTGTTTCGATTTTTTTTCTTCATTCAATAACGAATTTATCAATTCAAAAAGGAAAAGGTGCACCGTAAAATTTCTCTTCGGGGTTACATCAGAGAATGCATGCATCGTGATGACGTCTTATGTTATACTGCTTACAATACTATTATAATAAGCACCATATGATCACTCTTTTTGTTTGAAAAATAACATAAATCCAGAGACAAGGAAAATTAGAAGTACACATGTTCATTATTAGTACTTATTCTCGTAACTGGACTTGTGACGGCTTATTTTTATAAACGGACAACATGCATGAAAAAATTTACTATACATATTTCGATAAAAGACCTCAAGTTATGTGATGTAAATTTTTTCATACTTTTTTTAACCTTATAACACCCTCAAAATCGGGGGGAATGATGATGTGAGGTCATAGTCATAATGGACAATTTGCATAACATTTTTTTATTGCAGAAATGGATAGAGGGTACCAAATTATGCTACTTTGAATTTTTTCAGATTTTTTTGAGAGCGGGAACTATTTTTAAAATATTATTGAAAGTCGATTTTATGACGTCACGAGGAGTCTATCCTTAAGAAAAGGATGGGCGCTAAACGCCCGTGACGTCATAAAACTGCCTTTCAATAATTTTTTAAAAATAGTTCTCGCTCTCAAAAAAATCTGAAAATATTCAGAGTAGCATAATTTGGTACCCTCTATCCATTTCTGCAATAAAAAAATGTCATGCAAATTGTCCATTATGCTTGCGTGTAAAATATTTGCATGACAATGATGTCACAGGGGTGTTAGAGGGGTAACAAAAATCTGAACCAATTTAAAAATACATAATGAGAGGACTATCAAAATATGCAATAAAAATGTCATGCAGTTCGTCTATTGAATGCTCAAACAATTAACATATTTCCAAATTTTCTGAGTTAAGGGAAATTGTTTAGCGTCCAGAATAGAAAAGGTTAAATTTTCAAGCATTAATGTCCAACAAATTGCCTAACCTCAAGGAGACAGAATTTATTAATTGTTTGTACAAAAATTGAACGTAATGTAATTTTTTAATATCAATTAGCAAGTTAAAAAAAGAGTTTCAACTATTTGAAAACTAGGTTATTAAATAAAAAGAAAAAAATGTTTCGAGAGAAGTCGCTGAAACGAGACTTAGAAACGAGCAGGTAAGTGGAGACCAGAAATTTAATTGATGAATTTATGTGTTACATATTTCACTCAAGTAATTGCATCTTCATTCTCATTAAGTTCTCATTATTTTTTATAATTGTGGTTACGTTTTTATTCCGTGAGGTTGATATGAGTAAGATGTGGTAAGAATGACACAATTACGTTGATGAAGAGACTAGCAGGGAAATTTTCATCATCCTCCCATTTCCTCTTGTGTGCAAGTGTATGCGCTCTCTGCAGAAGCAGCGACGTTGATTGTAATGAGTACACTATATAAACTTTACCCTTAATTACATTTGTGTTAAAATGGAATTTATAACTTTAAATTTATTATTATTTACATCATTAAATCATTAAACTTCCTGCAATTATTAATCATTCATTTTTAATTTAATTAATGTGAATTTTTTTTTTATTATGGTGATATGTTAAAGCAAATAAATAATATTCTTATTGGTCGAACGTTATATTAATATTTGATTTCTATAAGGTTTTAAAGTATGCGTACTTTGCGTTAAGTTTGCGCAGTGAGGCGTGTTAGCAAGCGATTTAGCCAAGGGCTCTTTGGCAGAGTTTCCAATCGAGCACATATTATAAATTAGTGCTCGCTCTCTGCTGTGCTGATCACTGACCATACGGGTTGGTTTTCCCTCCCCCAACGTCCCTCAGCGAATTCAAACTTCTCCCTCTGGCTGAACTGTGGACGTGACACCAGCCAGTGCCGAGACTAATTAACGAACGCGCAATTTTTTCGTTTTCTCTCTCTCTCTCTCTCTCTCTCTCTCTCTCTCTCTCTCTCTCTCTCTCTCTCTCTCTCTCTCTCTCTCTCTCTCTCTCTCTCTCTCTCTCTCTCTCTCTCTCTCTCTCTCTCTCTCTCATGGCTCTGTAAATTCATTATTGAAAATTTTATTTATTTTTTTTAAATAAACAACATTAAAAAGAGAAAGAGGAGAGCTATTTTTTAGTTATTCAGTCATCCTTTGTACACTTTGTATCTCTAATAAATTTCACATCCATTATGTTTTTATATATATAGTTATTAAAAAAATGTTGTTTTTGTATTATGATATAAATTACTTTTAACTTTTCTGAATTTAATAATATTTTTTTTAAATATAAATTTTATTTTAACACATCAATTTTATCAAAGAACATAATTTTTTCAAATTTTATTAATTTTTTAGATTTTGTACCTTAATTCAATAATTTTAACAGAACGATATCAAATCATGGAACAAAATTATGATAAATCAATGACAGATTTGAGTGAACAAAACTTAATAATATTGAAATTATTGATGTAAAATTAATTAAAAAAATAATTTGTCTGAAATTAGCAAATAAGATGTTTATAAAAAAATATTCATAATTAACACTTAACTCCCAACTAAGTTAATAATTTGTACCAGCTACCAAGTCAATTGAGATCACAGATAATAAATATATTGTTTCGATTGTTCAGCTTAATAACCTAAGTAACATTGCAAAAATTATAATTTCAATAATTTATGTCAACTCAGAATGCAATTAATTTTGCAAGAAAGACTGGAATCATATTTTAATCAAACAGATAAGGACTCTTGTGTTATTCGGAAGAAAAAAAAACTTACATTCGGCTTATATTAAAAGTAAAATCCTTACTACTAAAATATTTTGAAATTTACTAAAGGACAGAGTTGAAAATTATTATTATGTTAAATTATAGATTTTATTGCTCATTAGTATATTTTCCATGTATAGTTTAACATTCAAGTATAAGCTGCACCATAGAGTACGTAATAATACAAATGAATATTAATATAAATATTATAACTTGAGCTTGAGTACACTTTATTATTATAACATGTTAAAAAACAAACAAATATATTATGCATAATAAATATACAGTATATAATAATGTAATACGTAATACGTAAATATATGTATTTGTTAAAGGTTCGTTAATTCTGCAATACATAATTAATAATTATGCAATGTTGATATGATATTCGAAGCCATTATGTTACAATATATGTCATTTTAGATATATAACAACAACATTAGACTGTCATAAGCACGGTGTTATAAACTTACAGGTAAACACATGGTAATTGAATTGCTAACATATGGAGCCACCTGACAAACAGCTGTTAAATTGTATTCCATATTACGTAATTTATTTGTTTACATATGAGTGCGTACATTATTACGTGTATAATATATCATGTATCGTAATTATGATTTATTCATGTAGACTATATATAATTATAATTATTACTTCAGATTTTAATGCACTGCGTAATGTAAAACAGATTTATTTCATATTATACTATTTAATACCGGCATATTATTACATAATAAGGTAATACCTATTTTTATATAATCTAATATTAACCTAGAACTGCAAATATAATACTAGTAATCAATTTACATGATTTTATTCACATTTTCCTGTGAACATATTTTTTATAAATGTCCTGTTAATGCATGGTAGGACATTATTGGTTGAAATTTATGACATTGTAACAGATATTCATGATAAGAAAAACATGTCTTGTTTCCCCCTGGAAAAATGAGATAACAACGTTACTTTTCATTAAACGTTATCATTATTATCATCTTTCCTTTGTTTAAAATTAAGTCGGGAATACACGTGTAAATAGTCACCATCCTGTTTTGTCTGCGTAGAAATGCAATTTTCTTACTAATTTTAAATGGCATATCCAGGAAGAAAATTCGGAGTGGTTATTTGGGGTAGTGGATTATTTTGCCATAAAATGTGCAAGGAGTAAAGGTACACCATAATTGAAAAATTATGTCTTCAGCTGATACTTTCCATGTCAAAATTTAATCTTATTATGTCTTTTTTCCTCAAAATCACATCTAATTTCTTCCTCGCTCAAAGTAAGGAAAAAATTGAGAAATATTTTCAATATTTTTTGTTCAACAAAAGCAAAGCAGACGTAATATTGTCTTTTCCTCTCTTTTTTCCTCGGAAATAGTGCAAAATGGGAGGAGAGATGTCAAAAGTGCATAAAAGATTAAAATTACTTCAACTCGGAGCATGGACTGACATTTATTTTTCCCACCTTGATCAATTTGAGTACCCCTATAATAATCCCCTAAACTTTGCCAGATGATCGACCTTTAAGTTAAACAGCTCATTCAGCATCAAAACAGGTAAATAAACGTCAGGGGCAACGCATGAAGGTATTTTAAAAGGAGGCTCAGGGGTGGTAGAAATGGATGCATGGGTTGTGTTGTTAGCATGGCTGTATAAGATAGTAACAATGGGCGCGATTCACGAAGCAGTTAGCCAGGTTTCTAACCACTTTTAGCTTAACCACGTTTAACTAGGTGGGTTTAGCACGTAAAACAGGTATAGTTAAATGTGGTTAAGCTAATCGTGGTTAGAAACCTGGCTAACTTCTTCGTGAAACGCACCCAATATGGCAGGACTAACCCGCTGTCTGATGAATAATTACATGTCCTCATAAAAACTGTAAGAACCTTCTTGGGCCTCGTTATAGATATAAATGCGACCATCTCCTCTATACATACTGAAAACTTTGCCTAGCCTTTAATAAAGGCAAATTGATCTAAAAAGCATTCAAGAATTAATTCAGAATGTTATAATTTTACTGTAAAAATAATTTATATTCCGGGACATTTTTTACTGACTTATTCTGATACAATAAGAGTTTAAAATTACTATTGAGACAATTTATTCACTTTTACGTTCAAAAAATACAATGCAAAGGACCTTTTTTATATTTTTCTTATAAATTTTACTGTTAAATATAATTGTTGTATTTATTATTATATCACATATATTTTTGGCTATGTTTATTTATCTTTTTGTGTTCTCTGAACTCCTGATGTAAAGTTTCCGTGAAATCATACTATTTATTTGTAATAATAAAAAAAAAGTTATAAAAAGCAATAAGAAGAAAGATATAACAATTCTGGTCATTATAAAAACAAAAAACAAAACATGATGTTAAAATATAATATGTTTAGTGAATTAATATTTTTTTACACTCGTAAATTTTATTTGCCTTGCTTGCCATATTGTACAGAGTACATATATAAACTTAAATAATGGGTACTTTATTACAATAGACTTTTGAAAGTTATTAAATTGAATTAGCCGTAAAAACATGAGAAGTTCAAAGTTCAAAAACAAGTTTAATTGATGTGAGAATTTTGTATGTTAAAAACTATTTAAAAAGAAAATATCATTTGTTTTCATGAAGTAAAATTAGCTTTGTAAAAGCTAAGGTATTATTTTCTACGCATATTTCTTCATAAATAATGAAATAAATTAGACTAGTGTTTTCTTGGAGCGTATATAATCGCGTTGGTACAAGAAAGGACACGCAGCCAAGAGGTCTCTTTTTGTGTCCCTATGAAACGCAGTCTGTTTTTGTGGCACTTGTAGCTTGTTTGCCTCCTCTACACTTTAATACTAAATTAAGCACTCAACAAAGCTCTACGAACTTTGAACAAAAAAACAATCATCATTATTATTATAAATTATATTTATTATTTTTTTAAATACAAATATTTAGAAGAGAATTTATAATATGAGTTTTTAATTTAAAAAAAAAAAAAAAAACGAGTTTTCTTTTAAAGCTGTCAAACAAAGATGAAAGATATTATTTCATATTGATTCAATATTCATAGAGGTAAGCAATAGAAAAACTAAAAACATGGGATATTTTTTATAACTATTCCCAGGACGTGATAAGAAAATCGTAATCACATTTTCATCGATATTTCTATTACATTTCTCCCCTGACTAATGATATATCCAGGTTGATACAGAATACTAAAATTTTATACTTTTTTAGCTATTGTTATAGATAAAAGGAGACCTAAGGGATATCAATGTAAATATTACATAACATCTTCTGCATATCCTTTCAATGCAATATATAGTCCAACAATTATAACATTCATATCGGAAGTGGTTAAGAAGTTGAACTATAAAAATTTAGACTCCAAACTTTGTCTCGGATTTTGCTGTCTCTACTTAATTTTATTTCTCATTTTTATGTAAAATAAACGGCCAAAATAAATTCATTTCTGAACATTTTTTTATGAAAGTTAACGAAATTTGACTGTAGTCCAAAGCAATATCAGTTGAAATAAAGTGAACTGCGGTGGGCACAATTTCATTCTATGGATACTTTACATGCCTTCTCTTTTTTTTTCCTGTCTCAAACATCAATGGAACTTATGTATACAAAGGGGGAGGGGGGAGTTTTTTGTGATATCGACTAAAAAACATTTTCTTATCGAAAATACTTATTCAAGGTTTTATATCTTATAGTCCCAAAAGCTTTCCAATATCATTGCCCGTTGTACAAATAAATATACAATTTCTATACCTTTTGTATCCACACAATCTATCTCTGATATATTTTGTAAACATATGTTTTCGTATTGACAAAAAAAAATATTATATAAAAAATATTGAAAAGAAGGAGAAGTATCAGGAACAGCACATGCGAGAGAAAGAGAGAGAGAGTAGGGGGATATTTGTCGAGTGATCTCCGGAGTCCGAGAGAGAGAGAGAGAGAGAGAGAGAGAGAGAGAGAGAGAGAGAGAGAGAGAGAGAGAGAGAGAGAGAGAGAGAGAGAGAGAGAGAGAGAGAGAGAGAGAGAGAGAGAGAGAGAGAGAGAGAGAGAAGGGACTCGCCCACCAATGTGCTGCTGTAGATGACACTAATGCGTCTCCAATGATGCGACACACCTTATTTATTCTTCGTATTACGAGCAGCAGTAGTGCTGGTCGCCCAAGGATGTCCTACTTCCAATAGCCCTCATATATATAACGCTACGTCAACAATAAATGACAATAAAGGGTGTGTATTATTATATATAAAACACACATATACAATATAAAGCCATTGTTTTTGAAAAAAAAATAAAAAAAGAGCTTACATACATAAAACAAAACAAAAATTAAGCCGTTTTTCAACACCACAGCTTGTTGGGTGAGAACTAATCAGATTAAGTGATGTTTTACGAGGATCCATTAAACATATACATGCGCGGGATACAACATATCCAGATTATATACTAACATAATAAAAGAAAAAAAAATTAGACTATATTTTTTTTTTATATCTTGTGTATGTATAAGCTGTAACACAATGTTATTGTTACACAAATTCATATCTCATATTTGAATTTTCATCGTTATTTTTTATGTGTTAAAAAGTCGAAAGCGATATTTTTTTTTAAAAAAATAAAGTCTGTCATAAACACAAAATATGGACTAGTTGTATTGAAATTTTCATTTTTAAACAAAATAAGTACTGCATGTTTCGTATTTGAAAATATGAACGTGGAATATAGAGTGAATTTATTTGTACGTAGTCATGACATTGAATCGATGAGTTCCACCTTCTCAGACAATTTAATATAAAGGTGAATGTGAAAATGAAAATTCCCTTCCCTGTACTGAGAACCGTCAGTTTGTCAAATATTCAAACTATTGCTTAGAATGTACAGGGACGCTGATATGTTATACATTTTCTGACATTTCATTTTCTAAGACAAAACCTTTTTGAAAATATAGTAAGAATATCCACCAAAGTTTCCAACATCGCACTTCCGGTTATTTCTGGAAGAGTATACTTTCTAAATTTGAGAGTATTGCAAGTATGCAAGTAATTAATAGTTAAACAAGAACGTGAAATGAAATACACTTTAATTTAATTGTTCTGTAACATTTTATTTACACTATTGTATAATATGTATAGTTAAATATAAGAATGTACAATGGTTCTTTTACTATATATTCTATTTGTTTTTGTTTTTTTGTTTTTTCAAATAAATAAGATTTTTGTTTCATTTTTTAAGCAGTAAATTTGTTTGCTATCTAATATGACCTCTGAAAAGAAAGAGAGAGAGAGAAATAAGGTCAAAACATTTACTGTAATAAAGCAATCTCCTGAATTTGATGTCTAGAAATTCTGTGACCCAAAATTTGCATGCGAGTAATAGAGAGTAGGAAACTAGCTATATATAGTGGGAGGATAAATATAATAAAGCAATGCTCTCTTCCTCCTTCTCATATATATCGGTAACGGCCGTTCCAATCGTAATAACCACCACAAGGACGGTGGCTCTCAAAATACATTAGCTAGCCCAAGTATCAAAAAGGAAGGATGAGTATCTATCCATATACATGATGTGGCCTCCTCCTCACTTGTGCTGGACCGTTCATTTTTATTATCTTCCCGCTTTTATACAGCTTCTGTTGCTGCTACTACTACTACTGCATTGTTTTATTTCTGTTGTTGTTTTATGTTTGAACAGCTCTACTTCTCTCTCCCCTCCATCTTCTCCCATATCTGCCAACTCTGTGCTTGGTTCAAACTTCTCCACACAACTGTGGCTATAAATCAGAACACTAAAGGCGGGGGTTGCTTGTTGTGCTGTACTGTAAGCGTGCAGTAGTACGTTGGTATATATATATATAGTAAGCAGCTCGTTGCAGATTGCGCCATTCGTTAGGCTTATGTCTGCTAACGTAATTGTGCCCACCGTTGTCGTGGTATCATACCTCAAGAGTAGCTGCAGGCTGCTTTTGTTGTTGGTGGTGCACCTAGCTCGAAGAAAACACAAGCAAAGAGGGCGGGGTGCATTTAAGCCGTCATTCCATCTCAAAGTTATCAGATCAAGATAAACTGTTCTCTCTCTCTCTCTAGAGACTAACTTTTGGAAACCACAAAATGACCAACACAAATATCCACTCAACTTAATATAAACTATATTATATAAAGTAACTAGTTTGATATTTAGTAACAACATAATATCGATTTACTATAACTACTATTATAATATAAAAATGATAAAATCATAAAATAGCTTTTAATTTTCTTTTTATATTATAAGAGACTCTCTATATAAAAATATTACTTGAAAGATTAAATTTTAGATTGTCTGATGTAAAACAAGAAAAGTTACATTTGAAACAAAGATTAGTTTTCCTGTGAAGATAAGAAAAAATACCTTTTATAAAAGTACGTGGACAATCTGCATGAACTTTTTATTTCATATTCGGATAAAGAACCTCGTTTAATGTACTGCCAAATTTCATTTTTTTTTTTTTTTTAATCCTCAGCACCTTTAAAATCGTGCTGCAAAATGTCGTGAAGTCAAATGCATTGATTCAACACACAAGCATAGGGAAATGCGTTTCATGACTATGATATTACATGCAGCGTTTTGCAGTTATACGATTTTAAGAAAAAAAAAATTGAAAATTTGATGCAGATTGTCTTTTATTTTTAGGAGGTTGTTGCATATCTGGCAGTCTGTACATTACAAAAAATTTAAAAATCAATATTTTTAATATAAAAACTAATATTGTAATTTTGGTCAGTGTTACATGTTACACTTTTTTTTATTATTATAATAACAATAATAAATTTGATGATGATTGTGATCTTTGTGCACAAAACAAAACTACTTGGTGTGTTAGAAGAATGGCGGGCTGGCGAACCGCGATAACTTTGTCCCTAGCCATGAGTGATGCCGGCAGAACAAAGAGCGTTCGGACAGAGCGGCTATCTCACTGTGTCCTCACCCCAACACGTCAGAAATAATGACACCCGGGCGATCCATCACCCGGCCACGAGAAGGGTGCACAAAATAACCATCACGACGCACAGCTAATGGCAAGACCATCTAACTCACGCAAGTGCTATATAGTGAGCACCAGTATCACTCCCCGCCAGCGCAATCAACGAAATGATCACGCCAAGCGACGTTGAACCTCGACTCTTACCGTGGCACTTTTTATACAAGAACTCATAATGCCTGCTAAAATTTTTAGTATTTGATGGTAACCATTTGTTTCAATTCAGATATTTTTATTCAATCTCTCTCTATTCCTTTTCCACCCCCCTCTTTCTCTTAAAATTTATATTGCTCACTCATAGAAACTCATATTGTAATGATGCTTCAAAATATGAAAGAATAATTTCAGTCATTGATATAACTTCATTAATTAAAATACACTACTAGCAAACTACCCCATCCTTATTTATATCATCAACGTGATTTTGAACGTTATATAAAAAGATTTTAATGTTATAAAAATAATTCAGAATAATATTAACAATGGACAACATACATGAAAAAAATTTACTGCAGAAATGAATAGATGGTACCAAATTATGCTACTCTGAATTTTTTCAGATTTTTTTGAAACCTGGAACTATTTTTAAATAATTATTGAAAGTCCTGTGATTTCAGTTGGCACCCCTGCAGCCTTAATAAAAAGGATGGAGACTGGACGCCTATTGACGCCTCCAGGGGGCGTGGCCGCACTTTCAATAATTATTTAAAAATAGTTCTGGGTCTCAAAAAAATCTGAAAGAATTCAGAGTAGCATAATTTGGTACCCTCTATTCATTTATGCAATAAAAAATTTTCATGTATGTTGTCCATTGTCGATGATTAAGGTTAATTTTTAATATATATATATATATATATATATATATATACAAACAAAATATGATTACAGTGCTCGCATTACATAACTTTTTTATATAATTATTATTTCATATTATAATATAGTATATAAAATATATGAATTACTTGTTAGAATAATTTTATTTATTTAACCAGTGGCTGGTTTTGCAAGTACTATACATGGATCACGTCAATTTTAAGTATAATATATAATATTGAAAGACACAACAACAGTAGAAAATTAGAAGTTTCCAAATTAATGTGACCATGGAAATATTTTGAAATTGTAATACCACATTGTTGTTAACTTCGTAATTAGAGATATATCTGCTAATTAAAGGACATGGAACAATCACTTAATTAACTAAATCAATAGCAATTAGTAGCGGTGATTGCAAAAGGTTGTTGGTTTGAATCAATGTCCAAGTTGTGGCTGCAATAGCAAGAGTGTCCGCTACAAAGCCATAGGGGAGTTAGTGAAATGCGTCTAGCCTGGTTATTTGCATGCACATGTCGTCTGGCTGAATAAAAAGTGGCACATAACTTGACACGAGTTGTTGTTACCACAAGTAGATTCATGGCCAACCACTTCAGTAATCATGAGTACAGTCCTTATCAAAGTCTCTCCTAGCGACGCGCCCACTACCTCAAACAGCTGCTACGTCAGCACCGTCACGATAACCAAGTTAGAACATCAAGGTGCTCCGGGCGAGGATCGTTTCAACAGCCAGTGACACCAGCCGTGACCTCACTGTACCGTGCCGTTATCGTGACCTTTGTAAAGTTCAAAACTACAAACGAAATGGACACAACATTATTATTATTGTTTTTATGTATAAATGTTACAAATTTTATGGCAGATTTTATGTTCTAAGTACATAGACTTGATCCTCTAAATACCTCTAAGCTATTATAAAATACTCATATGTATAACTAACAGATTTTTGTTTTGTTTTGTTCCATGTTTAAATTATTGTAATATGTATATTTATGTACACTTAAATTAATTTAATTTCTGACATAAGATTTAGATTAAGAAAAAAAACTTTGTACCTCTATGTTGTATTATGTACAGCCACACGAGGAAATAAATAAATAAATAAATAAATAAATAAATAAATAAATAAATAAATAAATAAATAAATAAATAAATAAATAAATAAATAAATAAATAAATAAATAGATAAATAAATAAATAAATAAATAAATAAATAAATAAATAAATAAATAAATAAATAAATAAATAAATAAATAAATAAATAAATAAATAAATAAATAAAATCCGGTGATTAAGTTCTTGTTCTTCATGCAGAAAGTGGATAATTATAACTCTTTGAGTGTACTGTTTCTATTGTAAAATCAAGTCCTGTATATTTTAAATTTCTTAACAATTGAGCTTAGTAGGCAATATAATTTGTAAATATTAATTTTAGTATACCAGAAGCAATATATATATAAATAATTACTTAATAAGCATAGCTTGTATTGTAAAGGGTATTCGCAAACAACTTACGTTAAGTAGATTAAAACATAGAAATAGAACTTAAGTATTATAGTATTAAAATTTAGTGTACTAATTGTTAAGTTGAGTTATATGAACTAAAATTTTCTAAAATATGTATTAATTTCTATGGAAATAGCTAACTCCATTTAATTTTATTTACTTTATTTGTCAATAAATAAAAAAATGCAGGCAGCAAACACTATGGACATATCCATTAAATTTGACAATTTCAAAGATCCTGTATAGTTTGAAATCTTTTTGGGTGTAAGTTGCAGGTACAGATTAAACTTGAAAGTCCTTCACACGAAGTAATATCAGATAAGATTTTTAAATTTATTTTACTATACTTTTTAATGGAGCTTTTGGAAGAAGAACGAAACTATGGGCTGTAGTATCCATTAGTGTCATCGTATACTTCTCCAAAGTCAAGTTTATTGTGGCGTAATATCACGAGAAGCAGGAAATCTAGTAGAAAAAAATGAAATTGAAAAATAATCGAAGCTTTTCTTTTTTTCATTTATATTAAATAAAAACAGAAGCTTCTCTACAAACCCATGAATGTTTTAAAATTTACAATTTTTAAAAACAGGTAATCAATATTATACAACTTCAACTTCACATATTTTTTTAATGTAAACCCTAAAAAAATAAGGAAGAAATTTTTGAAAATTTATTTATAAATTCCCAATCATTAAAATTGAATCAGCGGCTACCATTATGTTTTCTTAACCTGATTACGCAACACTTTATACCATAGAGCTTATATTATATAGCTCTATGACCTTAAGCCATGTCCCTGAGGCAACAATCGGCGGTGAGGTACTGTTATCGAGCAAACAAAATGCAAAGGTTGCACAGATTTGCCTATATTGGAATCAGCAGGCACAATAAAGCCAATTCGCACTGTGCAGTTTTAGGTACACAAATAATCACGCTGCATTTATATAGCCTTGAAATCTGTTAGTTACTGAAAGAAAATAATCTGTATTTTTGTACAGTACATTACATATTATCATCAAAGTCACTCCTACATACTCCTACTAGTCATTCCTAGTGTCAGAATGGAACCAGCTCCCGCCAAATATTAAGTTAGCAACCGGTTAAGAGTTTGCTAATGCTGTTAAAGAGTTTTATTTATCTCATTAACATTTATTGTTATTGTGTAACTTATTTTTTTTTTTTCTCTCGTGTTTGACTTTAACCTTTTAGGTTAAAAATATGTTTGTTATAATTAAGGGCCCGATCTAGTAGAGGTAAAACACCTCACGCGGCAAAATGTAGGCAACCACGCGGTTTTTAGCTGGAAAGGAAAAACAGGCTCTACCTGCTCTTCATCGCATTTTTTCATTTATGTATTCAGTAATAAATGTCACAGAAACTTCGGACAAAAATGACTTTGGTCTACTTTTTAATGACAAGTTCATTTTTATACAGCTTTAAACAACCAGATCAATACTTTTTTGCGAATACGTGATGAGATCGATAAGGATGATAAAAATTTTATTTCCATAAAAATGTCATTGTTGAGATGGGTAGCGGTCACTAATCCGCTGACATTGTTATAGACCACAATAGAGTAAAGTGCTCCTGCGAACACCTGCTGCTAGGGGAGGAGAAAATTCTGAGACTCAGAAAATGAACCGCTGTCAATCATGTTTATATTATGTTCAATAAATTACTAATAATTATTATTTCTTTTCCGATTATAAGAAATTACAGTAGCAGTGATCTGAGACTTTTAATTATTTTTAGATGTGATATAATTATAAATTTATGTTTTTTGCAAAGACATTATTTTTATATATTATAGTATAACATGAAGACAGTATAAATGATTAGGAAGAGTCATGATTGAGGAAGGGTCACAAAATGTGTTAGTCAATTAATCTTATCTTGCAATTAATATTATAAATAAAGTTAATAAAGTATGATTTAATTTTTTATTAAAAACAATTAAAAACATATATTCGATATAATATAATTATGTTTTAATATATATAATTATATATATCGATAAATATATTTTTTTTTTAATTCATTGTTATATAAAATGCCGATAATGATAAACAAGTTGAATTTATTACAAAAATTGTATTCTTACTATTTTATATGATTTGAAAATGAAAAAATTATTTTGTTACACAACGAACTGGACGGCGAGCCATCTCGCTGCTATATAACTGATTAGTTGTGTTCTGTTAGAATTTAGTATACTGTGAACAAAGATTTGAAAGCCCCAAAGTATTTTTCAATTTTCTCTATACTAGGTGATAATGAACCTTGAGGTGTTCCTATAGTGTAATATTCCATTATTATGTAGAGGCAGCTAAATCTGAATTCAGTGTACATAATAGCAAAATGTAAGGAGTAAAGATAGAACTGCGGAGCGAGTGGATGATGGTAAAGCAAGATAAGGTTTGAGGAAGGGTTGACCGCGAGAAGACTGCAGGCAGGTGAATTCTTTTATTGTTCTCTCTCGGCTCTCCCTTCTATCCTCTCTCTCTCGGCCGCAGTTGTAGTTCAGTATTTCGCATATTTCCGCAATTCCGCACGGCGCTGCATTCAGTGGTTTTAGGAACCAGAAATTGCAAAAAAGTAGCTCTAGTCTATAAGTTCCAATAAATTTAATAACATAAATTAACACTTTCAGCGTACACTATATTAAAGCCGACAACATTTTCTAGACCGCTATTCGACCCTATTGTTGAAAATATTTTTTTTTACAAGTGTTATGATGAAGTAAAGTTGACACTCTTTTACCGCTTTTAATCATTAATTAAAAATTAATTGGTGGTCGTGGTGTAAAAACAAATCCATTGGCGGACTACATATCAGTCTCCTCTTTTCAATGATGTTTTTTAATTTTTTTGTGAAGCAAATATTGTACCCTACAGAACTGATAGAAAACACTGTTTTTTCCTTATGGCCGTTCCTACTAGATCGGGCCCTTAATTAATTAATATAGGATAACTGCCACTTTTGTGATATAGTGTTTTTACGCTTTGTATGTTATCCTCACTCAATTTTGACCTTTCTATATGTTATATATATGTATTGAGAGAAATAAATAAAATAAAAATTAATAAATAAATAAATAAATAAATAAATAAATAAATAAATAAATAAATAAATAAATAAATAAATAAATAAATAAATAAATAAATAAATAAATAAATAAATAAATAAATAAATAAATAAATAAATAAATACCTATATGGATATATTTATATTTTTATATACAGTCTGTTAAAAATAATATTAAATAAATATATTATAAATATATACCTGATAAAATTGAATAGCTTTTTTGTTTGAATTTTTCAAAAGGAAATCCTAAAAAAATTATACAATATGTTTCACAACCGAGTTCTTTCAAAATCAAACAAAATTTGTCATTTTAATTTTCTTTTATTCATTCAAATGATATATCATATTTTATATAATATATACTTTTCACATTTCTCAATATTATTCTCCATCTCTTCTTTTTTTTTCCACACAATTTTCAATCAAAAAATGAATATTTCATGACATTTTTTTTTTATTCTTTCAATTTTATTTTTCACAAAGAATTTGAGTTTTTCACTTGATTTGCTTCTTTCTACGTTACCATAGTAATCTCTCTCCATTCCATTCCTATCACAAAACTTGAATTATTTCTCTCTTCTCTAACTGGCCTACAAATTTACAATTTAAATTACTTGTGTGTGCCCTCGAGTCGTTCTTGTTCTCGCCAATATCTCTTTATTCCTTTGTCTCTCACCAAGTCAGTGGCTTCTTATTGTTTAAGGATTCTTCAATCATTTATTGAATACAGATCATCATTGCTTTAGATACCGCCTTTTTCCTGTCCAAAAATAGCCTATGAAAATAACATTATAGGTTTTTAAAATTGTACTTTTTTTTTTTGTCTTCTGATCTATGTAAAATATCTATAGATGTGAATTCCAAAAACTATCTTTTTTTTTTACTAAACTAAAATTCCTCCTTTTTCATAAAGGTTTTGTGAATATCAAATGTTAGTATATATTTTCCCTTGTTCAAACAGTAACTCATGCAAAGCTGAATGCTTTGGATAGAGGTTTTCAAGTTTAATCATTTGTGTTTCCTCTTCTCTTTGAATAAGAACAAATAATATTGTAGTAGTGGGTTAAGTTAGCAGTCTTTGTTCTAAAACATCTTAATAAAACATTTCTACTCGTTCTAAGTTATAAATATTATTTATATTCATATAGAAAAATGTTCTTTTTGCTTGCTAAAATGAGCAGCAGTCAGTGATAGTATAATTTATATCTATGAATAAAATGTCACATTTAATATTCATATTTAAAAGAAAACAAAATATATGAAAATATATTAACGTAAAATATAAATATGATAGTATATCTGTCAGTTTCGAAAATATATCTTAATTTAGTTCATTTCCTTATGAAGCTAACGAAGAAGAAATAAAGAGAAATGTTATCAAACTCAACATGCACAAGAGTATCTTCAAGAGCATTTCAAGTGCTGGAGTTTTCAACTTCTGTGGTGAAGAAATGTGGAAGTTTTCGTTATCGCCCGGAATGCAGGCAACCAGTTGAACACATTGAAGAGCAACAATTGTTGAAATCGATTGGTTAATCATTAATGTTGGACGTAGAGTAATATTGATTTGCTTAAACAAGATATTAATTGACCTTTCGTTAATAGTAAATTCATGTTGGCAGTCATTCACGAAGGAAGATAAACAGGTACTATATATCCATGGCTATGGTCATCAACCCTCAATGATACTAACCGCGGTTAATGCTAAAAAAAAACATTTCTGGATAATTTTAAATCGCCCCTATGCACTGCCACCAAAATTTGTTAGTAATTTTACTGACCACATTTAATTCCTGTCTTTTTTTTTATTATATTTTAGATAAAAGGGGCAATTTTTAATTTTATTTTGTACCTTATAAATTATTTAACACTCCAAAGACTAATTTGTTTTTTTTATTTTATATGAATTTTAAAATTACTCTTTATTATTAAGTTAATTATGTAATTTAAAACTTCATTATTCTTTTGATATATTGATTATATGCTTGAGTGGTTTGTTATTTAAGAAATAAAATTGTATATTATATAATTTAACTTTTTAATTAATTATAATTTAATATATTACTATGAATGCTGCAAATAATTTTGTATCCCGCTTCACTGAGTATGAGTCGCGTGAATGAAGTTTTAATGAATTTCAACATTGATTAAAGCTCACCGCGACGCCGGCACTGACGTTTGCTCGGTAAGCAATATTACGTACAATAAACGCGTTATTCAAACAGCCTCGTGACAGCGGCAAACTTTTTTACCGCTCAGAAAACACCATGGGAGTTTAGTATCGACTCGTGGTTAACGCTGTAGTCCCAGGTAGCTCTTGTACGTTTGCCTCGTTAAAGTCTATTAGGTACTCGGTGGCTCGGGACAGCGTATAATTTTGTTAGGAAAAAGTTCAAACTGAAAAATCAAAACAACTGAAATAATAAATAAATTTGATGCAAAACTACATTTTTTTTTAAATTTGTATTCTTCACTTAAATTTAGGTAACAAAAGAAATTGTTTAAGGTATTTAAAAAATAGGACTTGACATACAGCCTTGATAATTTAAGTACATACAGACTATGGACTTTTATATCAAATTTAATTACTGACATTTTCTTGGCTAAAATCAATCTTTTGTGAATAATCTTTTCAATTTAGCATATCTTCATTACAATTATTATATCAATATCTTCCAACAAGAATGTATAATTTTCAATAATTATATAATATGACAGTATAATATATGTAATATACTATACATGACTTGCGAATTGATACAATCCTAGTTAAGTATTAAATTTGAGTATTAATTTGAGGTCGAGCATAGCGCAGTGCATTGACCGGTTTTCGTTAGATCACCAAAGTCATGCAGGCTACGTCGAGCGTGGTTAGTACTTGGATGGGTGACCGTTTTAAGTAAAAAATACGCTGCTCCCTCCCTGGGGTAAATTCGTCTCGCTTTCCACCCAGTGCAGTGATGTACTTATGTGTGGTTCCCCAGTTTGGTCACTTTGGTCCATTGATAAAAAGTAGAGGTGTCCGTCCTGATTGAGGTTTTCCACGGTTTCCTCAGTCTCACCTCAGCGAATGCTGGGACGCGTAACAGGCCGTTGCATCCGTTCCCTACCTTATCCCTACCCATTACCCCGCCGCGAGCTGTAAGCTCTTAGGGGTGTATCCTTGTAAAAAAAAAATAAAAAAAAAACTCTCTTTTGTATATTTTTTGAGGTATGTTTTTCTTTGGGGGTGAATTCTCTTTTAGCTACTTAAAAATAATTTTCTTCAATACACTTATTGTAATTTTTGCTAACAGTTAATAGAATTTATAAATATTTATCGCAAAATTTATTTATGTATCAAGAAATTAAACATACAAATGACAATTATTATACGTATTAATGATTTCTTATGAAAATAAAACGAGTTGTAAAAACTCTTACTGGCCTATTTCTATTTGTGTATGGTAAAATTACATTATATTTACAACTATTATAACTCAATAAATAACAGCAATTTATTATTTATAGTACATTCACATTCATATATATTAAAAAAATAATAACGTGCACTTTATTTATTATTTACTCAGAACGTACTGATGTGTATTTAATTATGAACGTTAAAAAAATAAATAAGTAAAAATAACCTTATAGAGAACTCAATATAACGTTTGTCACAAAGTAGCGACGTCACACGCCTCAGCAGAGACAATATTGTCACATGATACGGCATGTTGCAATCATTATTAATGCTACGGATCTCTTGATGTTACAAAAAATAACAAAAGAATTTTGCAATAACAATTCATTATTTTGCTTGCAAAGTTATATTTTTTGCTTCGAAAAATTAATGATAGGAAAATAACAACAAACCAAAGAGTTTTTCATTATTGTAAATTCTTTGTACTGACCTCATTATTCAGGAATAATTAAAACAGTGTAAATATAATTATATTTACTATATGCTGGCGTCTCATTTATAAATTTTTATCATGAAATTATAGTTTTAATAATATTGAGCATGAATTTAATTCGTTAGAATTTTAATTGAGTGATTATATCAGTTATTATATAAGTTCGAATCTTAATATTTTTAAACAACTTTTAAAATGAAATAAATACCTTTTCTAGTGTATTCTCAAAATAAATTTATTATCATCATTCATTACACTCATGCAATTTTCCACATATAAATTATGGATTTTGATGATGTTTTGGGGCTTCCCTAATAGCAACTGGCCTAGTAACAAAATATACACACATACAATTTTCTTATTTTTAAAATAATAATTTAAGTATTCCAAATACCTGTGATAATTGCATGTACGGCTGAAAATTCAGTTTATGTTTAGAATTAAGATCTCAATATTATTTTCAAGATTTTTAATTTTAGCAAGCCAGATAACTTATAGCTTAGGTTAGTAATAATTATAAAGTCAATGGAAGGAAGGAGGGGGAGGGTCTATGGATTATCACCTAAAAAAATATGAAGTTGACAAATGAGTACAATATAATTAAATTATAGTGATACAGATTTGTAATAGCAATATATTATGAATGAATGAGAATGAATTAAGTAGTAGATATTATAATATATTGTGCAATATTATGTGGTTTAATTAAAAAAAGCAATTTTCATCGTCTTTACGTTTCTCTATGCTGGCTTACAATGGACGAGATTGCTACACTCAGAGTCTCTGTAGAGAGGAAATAACTTGCAACAGTAAACATCGACGTACGAGATTGTTGCTGCAACAAACTGCTCTCTTTTGTCCTCGCATTGCCATCAGGTACTACTAGAATAATGATGATGAAATATGCAACCTCGCCAGAAGCTGCAAATGTTAAATTAAATTTTCATTGACAAACAAACAACTAATGCAACTTAATTAAAATAATCAATTAATTGTTAAAGCATTATTAAATTTTCAAAAGATTTTAATTAGGTCAACATAGTTGTAAAATATTTTATAGTATTGATTGATGTCAATTAAAATTGCTACAGGACGTATTTATAAAATTTTAAAGAAGGAATTTGTTAAAAAAAAAAAAGAGAGAAGCTTGAATGCATAAAAAAAAGTAAAAAACACGAAAAAGGAGGGTGGCTTGACGCTGCGTGTTGAAGTGTCGCAGTACGAAGGCAGGCAGGCAGATTTGGGGCAAATAGCATTGCCGAGCTTTCTGTGCGACCCCGTGAATAGTTAATGACCGAACGGTGAAACTGCCTCTTCTCTCCTCTCTCACTCGCTCTGGCTCGCATTCTCTCTGTGCTGATTATAGGTAATGGATTTGTACGGCATATTCACAAAGCACACGTACTTTGTCATATTGTTTGATCAACGGCCGAAACGATTCGTTTATTGATAATGAATGATACAGTAACGATTTCATAAATACAGTAATTTTTTGTTTGTTTTTTTTTTCTATATAATTTATATTATTTTTAGTGTGTAAAAAAACAACTGCAAATAGTTTAAAAAAGATTTTATAAAATTAGTTAATTTAACTTCGTAGCTTAAGTAGCTTAACTTTAGCTCTCCAAAACAATTAAATGTTAATTTCATGATTTTATATTCAATTTATTTTTATTTCAATTGTGATCTAGTAATAAATTATTTAATTATTTTGTATTAAAAAATGTTTTAGACTACCTTGTAAGACCAACTTGGTAGCTCTCGAGAGATGACTCTTCTACCTTCGTTCGGGAGACACGCAAGTCCGAGCTTATGTGTCAGATGTTTCGTCCAAGGTTTCTGTGGCTTCCTGGACATATGGGTAAATACCGGGACGGTTTCTTACTAGGCCACAGTCGACTTCCTTGCCTAACCAAACCTTCATCCTCTCTTTCCATCCTTGTACTCAGCATGGATGGTTGCAGATCGCGCCCGCTTCTGAGCCCAGCTTACTTGGAGTGTGCAAGCATCTCAGAGGACGGCGTCACCCCTCATCAGTGGCTTCACCAATTAAAAACTCTGAGGAACATAGGGACTCTCGAATATGTCCTACCGACTGTAATGAAACTCTAAGCCGCGCTATACTTGTGGGTTGGGAACTGCATCACATATCCTGAGGAAATTGACCAGGTTATGCCCCCTGAGCCAATAAACTAGATTAACAAAAAAATATAATTATATTTAAAGTCTTAATTTATTTGCCGACTAATAACCTACATTTAAATTAATACTGCATTCTTAACTAAATCAGTGCTTTATAAAATTTTATACAATATTATCTTTCATAAATTACTAACCATCCTGACTGAGGTTTCCATAGTTTCCTCAGTCGTAACTATGTAAATTATGTTTCGAATTGCTATAGGTCATGAACATTGTTGAGGATGATCTTGTATAATTTTATAGTAATATCTGCTCCCAATCATGGCCTGGATAAAAAAAAAACGATACAATTCCACTACCATCTCTGTATTATCAGACGATATAAATACCACCTAGTAATTATATTCTCTAGTAATATATTGAAAAAATATTACAGCAAAACATTTTATTTATTATTGAAACGTCAGGAGAAATAACAAAAAATGTATAATTAATATTTTTAAACTAACAAAAAAGTATATATTTACTCCATAGGTAACTCGATGAATGTTATGCAGTAAAATGTTTGGAATTTTTGCACTCATTATTAAAAGGTGTGTTTATTAAATTCCCCCTCCCCTTCATTCTCCTGTACCGTGCTATTTCAATCATGCTGCTCTTTTCCTTTTTTATTTTACCATAAAGGGAGTTATACAAAATCAAATAGAAAGTAATTTTAAATATTGTAGTAGCTATATAGATTATTATTTTGCGAAAACAATATATTGATTTTTTAAATATCATCTGCTTTAATTTAAATTTATGTTCTAACAATGCAAAGAAGAGTGTTTACAAGAACATAAGAACATGTATGAATAAAAACCTTCTTGTGTAAAGATTTTACAAAAAAAAATATCAGCACGACAGGCAGTAAAAATGGTCAACTTACAATTAGAGCAATTGACCGGCCCTCGCTTATCGCCAAAGTCAAACAGTATCGTGTGTTGCAATTGAATGAGTAAAGCTGAAAACACCCGCTACCGGCCTTAGCGCCTTACCGGAAGTACCTTCTGATTGGCCAGCGTTAAGGGCAAGCCTTCTGATTGGTCGGCGACTTAACGCCAAGTTTGGGATTTTCAAATTTTACGTTAAGCGTCAATTAATCAGAGGGCGAGCTCTTAACGCCAGCCAATCAGAAGGTACTTCCGGTGAATTAAGGTGCTAAAGCCGGTACCGGGTATTTTCAGCTTGAACGTTTCAATGAAAAATCAAATTCCTCTCTTCTAGGGATGTTCAAATTCTTCTCACTATCCGCCCTGTGCAATCGTACCGATGAGGACTCTATATAAATGTACAATACCCAGAGTTTAATACGTAAAATAAAAATCCCAGACCATTGTTATAATGTTATCGATTGTTGATCACGATGACTGCTGATCGATATTAAAATCAAGATTTCATTATGCAGGACATTGGTGTTGCATATTCCAATCCTATCTCGGCATTAGGCATAATGCACGTCGTTGATACAATCTTGTGTGTATCGTTTCTCTACATGATGGCATAGGAAGTTTTTCTATGATGCTGGTTTACAGTTTGGTTCATTTAACAACATGTCTGTTCTCACATGATATTTCCTACAGTTCCCTCACAACACAGGACAGCGAATGATGAGACGCAACTTTGATCATAATCTCCTCTCTGATGTTTAAAATAATAGAAAGCATTAGTCCAATATGGTGGCAATATGAACAAATACAGAACCCAATCGTGATTTTATTGATAAGTGATAACAATTCACATTGAACGTTACATATCGGAGACTTATCTTCAGAACTTCACACTTTTTTTTTTAGTAAGAGAGTGTGTATTTCTGGAATAAAGCTGGTGTGTGAAGCGGCCAATTTATCTCCGTTTCCTCGGGGCTGCCAGCGCCACCTGATCCCTCCTTCTCCCTCTCGGCACGAACTCTCGCCACGTAGCAGCGAGGAATGGCGGGGGACCAACAGGCACAACGACGACGAATCATAAAACAATGAAATGGCAGCAACACTCTCTCTCTCTCTCTTGGTACCTGAAAAACATGACTCACTCCTCATAAAATTTAAAGACATGACTTTTACCATTTCAATTATTACATAAAATTTACTTTTTTTAAATCGTGTCATAAATTTTTTTATTTAACATTTATATACAATACAGCATAAAACAACTTAAATACAAAGCTTACTATTATTATAAAGTTAATTGAAATAAAAATTTGTAACAAAAAAATATTTATAGTATAATATATACATATATTTACTATTTAATAATGCACTTGGCTGTAGGTGAAACTTATAGTGCAAACCTTGCAAAGGTCAGTTTCTTACTATCTTTGTGAGTGATTCACCTTTAAATCATTCAATAGGCTCTTTAAACTGAAAGGTATCTAGTCCAGTATACAATGAAATGAAATTGCATAAATTCCATCTTATACTTCAGTTATATCAAATACATGACATATATAATATTCATACTTTGCTTTAAACTCTATTTTAAAATGTCATTTAAAAAAAAATACAGTTTACCTACAGTTTACCTAATACCTAATAATTTATCATTTAACGAGAAAAATCATTCTATTAAACTGTTTTAGTTTAATATTAAATCCATTTATACATATTTTTTTCAAACGCAATTAAATATTGAAATATTTGCATTTATTATTTAACCACGAACGAACCATCGTTAAAACTAGAATTATTTTAATATATACAATATACTGTGTATGAAAATTTTATAAGTTTTTTATTTTAATAAAATTATAACAGTTCTAACTGTTCAATTGCCATGTACGTAAAACATATTTCCATTTTGGATTTATTCACTTAAAATCATCCAGTCGTTAAATGTATATATGTACGTCATAAAGTTGAATGAGTTATGAATTTATATTGAGGATTGGTATGGGTTGGAGTGTCAATTATTGAGTTTATGCTTAAACTAGTGTAAAAAAAAAGAAATATATAGTAATATTATACGGTTAAATTATTCCATATATAATATTCACAATATGGAAAAATTGACATTAAAAATAAAACCGTACATGTTATAAATCTGTATATAAACATTTTATGTAGTTGCATATACATAAAAAAATACTTGATTTTTACGTTACGTTAACAAGATTAGTAGGAAGAGAACAAAATGGATTAAAACTGGTTGGTTGGTGGTCACAAATCATAAATTATCATTATCTGTATATGCACGCAAAATTTTAGCTGCACCATAGGGTTGAATGTCCTTCGTCCAGATTGTGCGAAACATGAGACAAGCTCGCACATTTCTTATTCACGAGTGTGCCCGACCTTCGCTCGCTTTTTCCACCCACCTACCGTGTATGTGTGTGTGCAGAGATCTGCCATGTCTGAATTATTTACCGCAAGCCGCCGAGCGGTGGAGGAGTGGCGCTTTAGTCCACCTACCTTTCTGGATGCATAGCTGGAGGGAAAAGAAGGAATCTGTCTCTCTTTCTTTCCTTTTCTCTGAATCTCTGACTTCAAATACTTTCGATCCAGATCAAGATTAAAAACCAAGTGAACGTAATACTATCCTTTACTTCCAAACGTTTGAAAAGCTTTAAAATACTTTGAATGAAATGCTAGAAAGTTTATATAAATAAACTTAAGTGATGCTTCTTTTTAATATAAATTTACATTTACCTTGATTTAAAAGTTATTTAAATCAAGGTAAATATCAGAAACAAATATGAACATATTTAGTATTCTGTTCCACTTGCTTTAGATTACTATCGAAATCAAAAAGTATGTGTAGTATCAAAATCATAAGATATAAAGCTGATAAGGAGAACTTCACACCTTGTTATCATTCGATAGTAAGGTTTCAAATCTGCATACTACATTCGGGATAGCTTTAAGCCCCAACAGTATAGGCAGCCTGTCGAGCAGAAGAGCGCAGCTGGTTGCATAACTTTAAAAATTTCCAGGCGTTTTCTCTTCGGCAATACAAATATATTCTAAAATGCAAATGCTTTTCAACGTTCTTCATCAATATATTTATAATGCGTTTCTTAGATCTAAAAATTAACAGTATACAATCGAACGCAATTTAACTACTCCTTGAAGTTGAATGTACAATACAATAGTATTTTATAAAATTTATCTTGATGAACTTTATTGAATTTGTAATATAAATGAAATATAAGCTACAAAAAAATTACTTTTAACTTGTAATGAAAATATCTAACAATATAAACTGAACGTAGTTTCTATTATAATGTCTAGTATAAATTGCATGATCACTTTAACTTATCTACAGCAAAGTGTTCCACACAAACCAGCAGCTGTCTTCTTATAAAAGTACTGAGATATTATGTAAGAACAAACCATGAGAAGGGTGGTCATTTCATCTCGAGCTTTATGCAAGCTCACTCCAAACTTTGCTACACTTAAAAGAAGTTATCTGTCAGACAATTCTGCACTACCAACAACTTTATGAATGTTCTTTGCAAGAAACTTTTCTTCAAGACTTTTAGCTTTTTTTTTTCTCCCCTTTTAAAAAAAAAATATATATATTCTAGTAAAATTTTCTCTATGTTACATCATGCTGGTACAACGCTCAAAACTTGAGCCAATTCAGAATAAAGACTTGGTTCTTCTACATCTCCTTGTTTCTGAAGGCATCCTCTCTACTCTCTTCCCTGAGAGAGAGAGAGAGACAACAGACGATAAGAGAGAGAAAGAAGACAACTTTCTTTTATATCAAAAAACGTGGCGGCAGCCTTCTTCTTCTTCTATATCCCTAAAGCTTTGTATGTCCTCTTCTCATTCTCATTGCTCTTCACACTCTCTTGATTAAAATATTCAAAAAATAAACATGGCGTCGGGCGCACTGTTGCTTGCTTTACTGACCGTTTATCACTAGCGCTTTGCTAACACAACTTGTAAGTGTATACCTCTCTTCTCTCTCATCAAACTCAGCACTCACTCTTTAAGCCTTTTCATTCGTGTCAGACAGAAAAAAAAAAGTTGTGCTTTACACTGTACGTCTCATAAAAAAAAGGGAGGATTTTATTCAGCCTTTCATTTAAAAACAAAAAGCATGGAATATCAAACACACCTGCAATATTAACATGTAATCTTAATTAATAATGTTCGTGCATTTGAATGTTTAAAATAATAATTTAGGTATCTGGATACTAGTATTTATATCTGCAATAAATTTACAATAACGTTATAGGTTGTGTTCCTATAAGCACAATCGATTCAGAATCATATATGAACCTTGTATTCCCAGTACATAAGACCTATTAAAATTGTTCTTAATTTTAAAAATCATTGTTCTTTTACAAACAGACCAATTTATATTTTAATATTTATAAATAAATTTCCTCTAATTAGCTAAATTATGCTTTTTTTATTAATTTAAATTAAATTTTTAAGTGATCTGCAAAGTTAAGAAACAAGCTGAAAATTATTGTCATCACAATTTATTTTTGCATCATCATATTTAAAATACTTAAATTATTTTTAGATATTCCAAAATGATCATTAAAAACAAAGAAACAAAGAAACAAAATATCTCTCATTGATCTTTTGTATTCTCCGTTTTCCAAACAATTCTTAAATTTTTCCAGAGAAATCTACTTTGTTATCATTAACTTTGAAGCTGGTTCGTCTGTATTTTCTTTAAATTAGTTCTAAGTAATTCTCATTATAGAAACAGTCTCTTAAATAATATAATTCTGAAAACTATGATTGTAAACATCACTCAAAAGTTGACTTAACGTGTTATCTGCATATAAATTACAAAATATCCTTACCAATAATTAGCATACCAGCAAAAAGCGAACTTCGTAACGTACGTTTACATAGTAAGCTCATTATTCCCCCTCAAATGTGTTATTAAAAAGTTATCAAATATTGGAGCAAAATTACGTAAACATGATATCAAACAACACTCATTAATATCAAGTGTTTCATTCAATACGAATTTTTATATCATTAGTATTAATTAAAAATACGAAAATGAACATGGGTGAATTATGTCAATGAATGTAATGTTATATGTTATTTTACGTTGTGTGTGTGTATACTTTGTTAAAAAATTAATTATTGATACCATGTTATTGTTATTTAATGTATGAGTAGAAAATGTAAAATTTGAATGACATAATTGCAAATTTTTTAATTGCTAAAAAATATGTTAATTAATGTTATATTAATTAAATATATGGTAGTTTCAAGATATTTTGGTTGGTATAAAAATATTTTAATATTTCTATGTAAAGGTTTACCTTGAAGTGAATTTTCATATTTTGGCCACATTACTAGTATGAAAACTTTTTCAAATAGCTAAAGTTCTATAGAAATTTAGATTAAAAAACTGACAAAGAAAACAACTACTATGCTTTGTAACAAATCAACTAATATTTTTAAAGTGATTTTCATATGCAGGGAATGTAATGCATGGCAAGAAAAGTTATTCAAATCGTCAGGGTTTTTTGTTTACTTTATATTTTTTACTCGAGATTTTTATCAGCATCTTAATCAATATATATAGATATAAAGTACACAATATCAATTATATTATATGTTGTAATTGCATATTTATAAATAATGAGATTGCCCTTTGATCTTACATTATTACAACACATTACATTAGTATATATATTAATTTAACTTATGTAGGTCATATGTAAAGTATTTTTCAATGTATAATTAATTCAGACATAATATAACTTTAGTTGAATATAACTTTGACATTAACACAGAGAATGTTAATATTACTCGTTCGCATTATAACTGACTTTGGTCACCAACAGTCTATCAAATACATCAAAGCACTTTATTATATATCATGATGTGCTTATATATTTGCAAGAAGGAGCTTTACTCCTCAAAGAACGAGGTATTTGAGAGGTGAGTGAAAATGTCGGACCCTAATATATATATATATATATATAGAGCTCAATGTGTTGCTTCCAACAACTAATCCTTCAGGCTTACCTTCCCCAAAACCTTGCTATATACAAACTGCTTGTATACAACAACGCCATTCAACCAGCCTAAGTTGGCACCCTAGCCATATATACAAACCCTTTAGTTTCCTCCTATATTTACATATAGTAGGCATCTCCTCTCTTTGTCTCTCTCGTTTTTCATTAATAACTTATCGAACCCAAAAATAAAATTCAAATTCAACGTTCACAGCCTGAGGGTAACTAAAGTTTCACAATGTTATATTTATTTAAACAATATGGTTTAAATAATATTAATAACACTCTTTGTATTAATAGAAATGAGGGATTATTGAAAAGTATTTTAATAATCTTTTTATACCTTTAATATTTTTTTTTCTAAATTATATTGATTTAGAGTTATATATATATATATATATAGATTTCATATAGTCTATAGATTTTGAATAGCAATGAAGCAATAAGTTTTTTATTCTATCTATTTTCTATGTCATATTTTGTCTTATATATATGTGATTATATATATGATATATTATTATTATGATGTAACAGGCTGTTAGTATCATCTGTTATTTTATTTTATATTGTTTTATTATCATTTTCTATTGTTCTATTATTCTGTAACTATTATATATGTTTTGTATGTATGTTTTATGTGTTCTATTGTAATGTTTTTCTATAATGTATGTTTCTAGTGCTGTTAATATGTACACTTTCTGTGTTTAATAAAAGACTAATAAATATATATATATATATATATATATATATATATATATATATATATATATTATTTAAATTTCAGTGAGCAAAAAAATGTTATATAAGAAATAGTATTTTGACATTACTACTGTTTCCTTACTTAATTGTAATTAAAAATGGCTAAAATAACACCTATAAAATATGCAAATTGCATTCGTAAATTTTTGTAAAGCAAGTAGAATTTATAAAAAAAGGTTATAAAACTCCTACATTCAAAAAACAGTTTTGGCTGATGATGTTACATCAATGTTTAATATTCAATAGATGTAGTGTTGAAGTTAAATCTGTTTTCAACACGATTGACGTTACAATATTAATATGGTTATGACTATAAATCTGCAATAAATTTTGTGATTAAAAATATTTAATATGTTTCCAAATTTTGTCCATACTGTGAAATTGAGTATCATGTTAATATTTATATTATATTTACACATCATTATTGTATCAATATTGTCCATGTTAAAACTACAATACAATGTAATATTGTATTCGTAGCTGATTTAACAAATGCGTCATGAATTGCTATTTTGTATATATATTAAACTGTACATAAACAAAAAAATAATAATAATAACATTTCAGACATAATACTACTAAACATAAATTCAATTAATATGTATAACTGTAAAGAGGGATTTGCTTTTGTACATATAATATGTTTATGGACTATATTATAGTGTTTTGCCTGAAGCCATTCTGTTTATTATAACTAAATATTAATGGAGACTATTAACTTGATTTTATCTGATGATGAGATGGATAGTTTACCTAGAATAATGTAGATACTTGAGTTAAAAGGAATTACGGGTCATAATAAAAATAATTGAATGGTGTACAAAATTACATTCTCTCTGTGTTCAGATTCAAATTACATAGTCTGCCCAACGGCTATTTTTATCAACATAAAGGTTCAGCATAATTTCTCTACTCACGTTCCCGGAGAATTAGAGGTGAGTATTTCACCTGACAGATGACGTCATCCAACCTACAGGCATTTGGGAACATGAGAGGTCCTGAAAATCCACCAATGTTTAGTGGTGTTTTTCTAAACTTGGATAAATTAGCACAGAGATTTTAGCAGAAAATTCCTAAATTTAACTTAAATCTAAGCTTTCGATTCTGGTAAAGAGTTACACTTCACAGATTCTTGAGATAAAATAAATAATTTAAATTTGAATTCCCTAGAAACACCCAGATTTTCCTTCATGAATATTGAGGTCGGGTTGTCACAAAATCTATATGGAAGGAGGTACAGTAGATTTAAAAGCTTTTTTAATATTGAGGCTATATATTCTTGTATTTTTCACCCCTTGAGAACTGAAAATCTGTATTTTTTGTGTCTTTTGATACTTTAGTGCTAACAACTCATATGGGGGTAAATTTTGATGAAAAAAGTTGTGTTAAAAAAAATTGTTTGCCAGTATGTTTGAGTATTGAAACTCAAATAAATTGAGATTTTAACATTTTTTATTACAATTTTTTAACGAAAGAATAAAAATTACATTAGTAGTATAAAAATGCTCTTTTTTTTTAAATACATTTACAGTAGAATTTAATTAGGAAGTTAAAATTGAATTGAAAGAAATTTTAATGAAAAACATGATGTTAAGAGTTAGTTTATATAATTGCTTGTTTAAAAGTTTCTTTAGTCACATATAACGCCTCATATATCACGATAATTTACAAGCCATGTGCCTTCATTGAACTTAGTATTTATAACATTTTACATATAATTAATTACATTCATAATGAAGCAAAAAAATAAATCTTAAACTTTTCCTCGCAATTAGGCACACCCTTCTTGTTTGTGAGGTGAAATATTTGCTGCTGTCTGGATTTCGTTTTATAATACTACGCCATGTTGGAAATGTGTGTATGCCAACACAATCTCTCTCTCCCACTTTACATGGTTGTCACATCTGTCATGTTTATGCAAATTATCAAGTCATAGGGTCAGATTACTCATGCTACGAAATTTTTATTAAAATATTTTTTTTATTATTATTAATCACTACAATGGGATTTCTTATTTTAAATTTTATTGAATAATTTACTGGTACGGTATATATATAGAACCCTAACACTCGATCTCATAATTAGAGTTTTCAACAAGCGTTCTCTATCTACTACACAGTAAACTTTTAACCGAGTGTTATACGTAATTATGTTAAGATTTTTTACCTAGTCAGTGGCACATGATTAAAGTTTTAGGTTTAATGCTTACTTCCTTTTTATTTTTGTTTTTATAAATATAACAGAGATACTTTGTGGGATAGGAATAGATTCAACCATTTGATGGAAAGTAAATTTAACATAAATGAGATGAAATTTCTGAAACAGATATTAATTACATTATATGGAGACCGAAAGGTTTGTAAATAAAGGATTATATTTTCCATTGCTATCATAAAAAATGCATAATTTAATTCCAGATTTTAATAATCATTAATAATACACAAACTCAACATCAGGGTTTTCCTAAGGGTATTGCCTCCAACCTTTCCTAACCACCGTCATTCCTGATCCTGTTCTATTCGTGCATGGAATAAAGAGGTTAGACATATACATGGAAAATCAGTAAAAAAAAAATCAGATTTTGGGGTTTTATATTATAATATTATATACAACAAAATTTGCTACTGAATCGCCACTGTTTAGAAAATTTTCAATAAAGTGGAAAAGAAGTTGAACCACCTATTATACTGACTACGTATTTCCCTAGGCTGGATTCTTCATTATAAGGTCATTCTAACCACATAAAACACCCCTTCGTCTACACGCCTATAGTGGAGCACAAATATTTTCACCGTGTACGGTCCACTCATGGTACTGATGGTGTCTCTCACAGCCAGCCCTCCTCTTTCTCTCGTTGTTTGGGGTCACAATTAAGTCAAGCGGGGGATCACGTAGGACTTCCGTCTACGCCACGTGTTGAATATGGAACACACCCTTCCTTCCCGCGAGCCGCCGCAGCAGTAGCAGCCATTTAATCTGGCCAAGCCTGCGAGCGTCGCGCAAAATTTATGACCACCATCATCCCCCTCTCTCAATGTGTGTGATCATTGGCTCTCGGAACACGAAAACTAACGTACATTTATATAAACGTGCTCAAGGATCATTAAATAAGTTTAAGTTAATTTACAATGTGTAGCAGTAATAATTAACGTAACATACTTTAAATAATGGTATTGCAATGTTACAATATAATATTTATAGTAACTACGTTTTCAAATGTAAATAATTTATGGCATAATATATAGGTCTTATATGTTTTTAGTTTATTTGTTCTATTGGTTAAATAATTCATGTCTTTACTTTTTAATACCATCATGGTAAACTTGCATAACCTTTTCTATATAAAGGTCACCGTTTTGTGAACATCATCCGTACAAATTTTAACATATTATTATTTTAATAATATTTTAAATTCTCTTATTTTTTCTATTTTTTCTCGATATTTTATACACAGACTTTCAAAATTAATTTTGAAAAAAGTCACACTTCCTGTACAACTAACACTACGTTTACATGACGGTGTTTAATGCGTATTCGTTGACGACGGATAATGTTATTCTTATGAGGCGTCGCCAACGAATACGCATTAAAAACACCGTCATGTAAACGTAGTGTAAGTGGCAACTAAGGAACTAACATGCATTTTCAGTAATATAACAATATATTTATATCCTTACTATAATCTATGGTTTTTAACTTCAACTATTTTTTTTAAATTACTGTGGTGAGTGCTTTTCTTAGCTTTCCCAAAATTACAAAACTCTGTCTCTTTCAGCTGCAGCTTCCCGTGGCAAATCATTCTTGATGTCCCGAGATGTACAGTTAAGGTAAAAAATATTGGGACATACGTTGTAGAAGTGAGCACCATCAGTCCACTCGGTTGGCTTATCTACCTGTCGTAATTCAGGTAAGGTAACACCTTGTCACAATAACATCAGAGAGCCAATCAGTACACGGCAAGTGAACTAAAACATCATTATCACACCTTTATTTACAATATTATATAAATTAATTTATTTCAGTTTTATAATGTCTAAAATATTAACTTGGCATCAAATCCTTGATTCTACAATCTGTGCCAGAAAGAGATTATTTTATCTCACGGCTGTTTTTGTTATCACTTATATTTATTTCAATAAGATTTAATTCTATAAAATTTCTTGTATAAATTTAACAATGGAACGAGATTAAATTTTAAAGTTACCATGATGCTTTATTATGTTGAAATATAATATTTTATTCTTTACTTCTTTTTTATCAAAATAATAATAATAATAATAATAAAAATTAAGCGTTTGAAAAATATAACAATTTAAAATTTTATTTTCTATAATATTGCTTGGATTAAACTGAGATATTGCTGTAGTTGAGCTGAGCCAAACAAGAAGTTCTTTGGTAACAAAAAGGAAAACGTTTTTGGCTTGCTTGACGAACGCCGGCAGCTAGAAAACCACGACAGCATCCGAGCAACTGGAAGAAGATCCTTTCTGTATAGTATGTGTGTGCTAGCAGCATCTCCTATCATAGTAACATGCAATAAATCTTAAAAAAAGAATAATGCTAGAAGCTTTTCTTTTTTCTTTTTATCTCTCATAGTCTCATTCAATAATAATGAAAGACCGCAGAATCATTATTATTTCAGAAAGCTTGCCGCAAAACCTTGCACACGTCCCCTCCCCTCTCCCAACCCACCCTTCTTTCCCCCCTTGAATGTGGTGGCATTTACCCTCAGAGGAAAACCGCACAGTCAGAAAAGTTGACTTCGTTTAACTTTTGATTATCGAACATTTAATGTACTTTTTAATTAAAAATTTAAGTATTTATATTATTATAAATTTATTATATTTTTAATTAAATTTTTACTTAAATTGTTTTACTTTATTATATACGAGAGGTCAGAGGAGTAATATTTTTAAAAGAAAAATGTGTTTGTTATCATTTTAATTGTTTTATTACTATATTATGCATAATACTTGTAAACACATTTATTTCTATCTTTTATATGCAGTTGTATAATTTTTTGAAAGAGTGAGATTCATAATTTTTTTTTTTTTATTAATACACAAAATAAAAAGTTATTCAAATAGAAGACAATTGTACGAAGCCTCTCTTGCAAAATAAATTGATGTAAAGAAAAAATGTTTCAATTGCTCCTTCCAATGGTGACTTTAAAAAGGCAAATTCTATTCTTATGTGCTAAAGTCAGTACAACAAACGGTTGTCACATAAAAGATATTCAATGCAAATTTCTATTTAAAACTTTTGTAAAAGTAATTTTCTAGATTGTTTGAACAAGTGGAACTGCTACTACCACTGTGGTATTTCTGATGATATATAATAATATAAGGCATGTAAATGGAAGGGGTTGCGGCAATTTTTGTACAAATTAGAGATTGTCATAATAGAAGGCTCAAAAGAGTGTGAAATATGTTTTATGGCAGCAAATGGAAAAAGTTATAAAAAGTAGAGGAAAAAAATGTATGGCAAAAAAGCTAACGACTGGCATAAAGAGACAAATGAATATGAGCGAGTATCTGTTCCCTGGAGGTGTTTGAGAATGTGGTTATTGCACAAAGCTACAGTCCAAAAGGTTTTACAACCGGAAAAAAGTCATTTGATATAATGTTTCTACGTATTTATAAACATCAGACAAAGACTTCTACCCAGTTTGGTATATTGATAAAAAGTAGAGGTGTCTGTCTTAGCTTAGGTTTTCCACGGTTCCCTTAGTCTTACCTTAGTGAATGCTGGGACTCGTAACAGGCCGTGGCCATCATCCTTTCCCTCCCTTATCCTTCCCACTACCCCACCTCTAGCTTTCAAGCTCAAAGTGCATGGGGGGTGTACGTATCCCCGTAAAAAAGGTGCATTTTATATATAAATAACATATTTTAATATTTATTTATTTTATAGTTTCTTTAATAGTGGCTATTGTTTAAATTTATACTGCTATATGAAAGGGAAGGAGTAATTAGCAATTACAATTTAAAGCAGCTTATTTTTATAATTTATGTGAATACGACAAATTTATAGATAACCTTTAAAAAACAAGCTTTTTGACTAGTTGATGACCCTGTTTATACTATAAAACATACTTTTATATTTTTATACTATAATATTAATAATATCATTTAAGTATAATAATCTCCTTGCAATTTCAGTTACAATAACACTTGTTTCTTTGTGATCCGTTTTTGAAACAGAACAAAACACTGCTACCACTGCTACTAAAATTACTATGGTGGTTTCACAATTAGGGTATGTAAACCACTCGACAATGAAAAAGTTACCCTTGCTCTTTTAGAGATGCAATGGAGTATATAGACAGTATGTGTTTCTATACCTCCATTGCAATTGAATAAATGGATCTCTTTCATGTGTCTAGGAGCTTCAAATCAAAGAAGTAATATAGGGGTAACTTTTCTATTGTCCCGAAGTGTTCATCTATGGTAATGTAATTAGTGTAATGCCAGAACATGCACACGCAAGCAGGGGACTGCAGTAATCGCCTCAGGCAAAATGTGCACCAGTCTGCGGAGAGCTGTACTGATCGAGTTGGTAGTTGACCCCAGGGAAGACTTTGAGAGAAAAGAGGGGATTGCAAGTTAGCTGTGATTGGCTACCAGATTTTCTCATACTTCTTGTATCAACTTTTTTACCCCTTTTATATACATCAAATGAATTCACATATTTATTATAAATTTTAAATTTTCAATTAAATTTTGTTTTATCAAATTATTAAAAACAAAACATAAAAATGTTATTTTTTGTAATTATATTTATATATTTTCATTAGTTTATACTTTAATTTAAATAATAATTTACTTTTTCTTTTGCATTTTATCATTAAAGTTTCTAATCCAAAAGTGTTTTCTCAAAAGTCTGAACTGGAAAAGTTAATTTTGTTTGCTTCGGAAGTTTAAATCGTAAAAGATTTTAAACCAAAAGAAAGTGATAACGAAGTAAGGAAAATTAATTTATCTTAAGTCAATAGTGCTGCTTTTTGTCTGTTTTAATAATCGAACCTACAAGGAGCTGATTAAATATATGTGCGTAATTATTTCCAGACATTTAACTGAAATATCAGTGCTGACTTTTTGCTAATACTTAAATATTTTAAGAATTCATGAGAACTATTTTACAGAATCAAACCTGCTATATATATATACGTTTTCCACTTCATAGATTTCAACCGTAACTGGCAGCATACAGAGGTGCGGAACAAAGACTAAACTATATCATATTTATGTATATAATAATTACATAATATTTAATTTTGATTTATTTTTTGCTCAATAAATATCAGTACTATCAGAAAAATAAAAGAGTAAAATTTTAAAGTACAAAAATATATAATAATAATTCCTTACTATTAAGTACCGTACTTTAAGTATTACATAATTATATATAGATCTATATATTTAAATAATTTGATAACATTTTTGTAATTTAAGATCCAGGTAGTTGTAATATTAACAACTATATACAATTTTGATGACGTAAGTTTGAGTTATTATTAAATTGCTATTTCAGATCTAACTTTATGCGAAGATTCTCGCAAATCCTATACATTTCTCTAGGGACATCCAAAATACTATCAAACTTGGAGCGATGAGGAACGTTCTGTCAACTTCTCTCTCTCTCTCTCTCTCTCTCTCTCTCTCTCTCTCTCTCTCTCTCTCTCTCTCTCTCTCTCTCTCTCTCTCTCTCTCTCTCTCTCTCGTCAGAAAAGCGCTGATGAGAAGTCTCTCATTTGCTTGTGCTGGACTCGAGGAAGCTTCTCCTTCGTAATAACCCGAGATTAAGTCCCGCCTGTTGCCCGCCATGCAGCAGCGCCCCCTACGAACGGATGGAGGCAGCTAGCAGCACCAACACCAGCAACAGCAGGCCATTAAAGCCACATTAAAGATGATTAGTGCGGCCATGCGGAGGTGGGAGACGAAAAAGAGTAATGAGGAAAAGGGAACATAGGAACTCGTGTGCACAAATCGTTTTACATGACCTCACATTTTTATCTCTCTCTAGCCCTCATTTAATTAAAATTATTATAACAATAAAATAATTAAATTAATATTTTTTATTGTTTTTATGAATTATATTTTTTTGTCATATTAACTTTTTATGCTTAACTTCTTTATCATTTTATAATAATATAACAATTTACCATTTAAAATATAAATGTCTTGTTCTTTTAAATCTTTCTTTTGTTATAATATAAAAGAAAGAAATTTTAATTTAAACTTTTAAAATAGAATTAAAATTATTGCTTGAGGTGTTTTAACTATATAAGAATTATATGAAGCGTATATATATTCAAGTCTTGTCACAGTTGTACAACGTGTTATTATATAAGAATGGAATTTATTATTATAACATACAGAAGTTTCATATATTATTATATTTTATTATTATTATTAATGCTCACATTGTTTCTATCATTTCAATGAAATCTAAGAATTATAACAAGGGTATAATATTGAAGCTTATTGTATAAAAAGAGAAAATATATTAAAAAAAATTAAATGGATATTTTGCAGATGGCGTTTTCCCACATACATCTAATACCCATTTTGTTATGTATAAATATTGATTAAATTTAATGTCATTTTCTCGTCTTTTTTTGTACATCACATGATAAAAAAACTTTTCAAATAATCCCCCATACTTTACTCGATCCCCATTTGTATTGTGTCATATGAATATTCTAGAGTCTTTGTGTTAAATGCAGTGTCATTCATTTCAATTGTCAGGTATTTAAAGCTTTTAATATCCTACTGCACTATACTGTTCACAATTGCCAGTAACAATTTTTACTATCTAGCAACTCTATAGCACATAAACTTGCAGTACTTGGAAGCATAAAAAGTTGCATACTCTAAAGGGGACAACGACATTTTTTTTCTATATTTTTAGCTGGTTTTAAGAGTGTGACCTCGTCAATTTCCTCAGACAATGTGTCACAGTTTGCAACCTTCTAGGCCTTCAAAGTCAATAGGAAGTTTATTGCTACCATGTCATATTTACTTGAGTGAAACTAGCTAGAAACTGAAGAATATTTCTAATTAATATGTAGAGCTAATTAACAAATTAATTAATTAGCTAATCAACATACATGAAAAAAAATTATTGCAGAAATGAATAGAGGGTACCAAATTATGCTACTCTGAATTTTTTAAGTCTTTTTTTTTAGACCCGGAACTATTTTTAAATAATTATTGAAAGTCCTGTGTTTTCAGTTGGCACCCCTGAATCCTTAATAAAAAGGATGGAGACTGGACGCCTATTGACGCCTCCAGGGGGCGTGGCCGCACTTTCAATAATTATTTAAAAATAGTTTTGGGTCTCAAAAAAATCTGAAAAAATTCGGAGTAGCATAATTTGGTACCCTCTAATAATTTCTGCAATAAATTTTTTTCATGTATGTTGTCCATTCTACTATTTCTAAACGACCCTTCTTCAATTTTAGATTAAAAGCAAATGATATTTCTTGATAACAAACCTTGTTGAAAAATTATGAAGTGACGTAATATATGGAGCTATAAGTAATATATTAAGTAAGTTTCAAATCTACTTTTTTTTAAATTATCTTTGTATGGCGAGAGTTCAAATTTCTCCTTCTTTTGAAAGTTATACATGTGTGTAATATTATTTTTTATACACACTTCAACACAATAAAAACGTTTCCCATTCCTGATTAAATCAAACTTCATCTTCAAGAGAAAAGATATTCGCAATTTTAGAAATAAAGAAGCCCAGAATTAGAGTTACCTAATAGTTCGCCTCTGTATATATGCATAACAACGTCTATAAACAGAGTAAGGGTATACGGTAGTGCTGTTCTTGAGATCATGTACATTATATTCATGGTACAATTATAAAAACAGATTTTTTTTTTTTTTTTTTTTTTTTTTTTTTGCATTTCAAGTGTGTAGCTATTATCAAGTTTTTATTGCTACTCTCTACTTTTAAAAAAAAAAATTGTAATGAATGAATAATCTAAACATTTTCCAGAATGAGTAAAATGGGGAATTCTCTTACAACTCAAATTTTAATTTAACTACTATATTATGATAGGGTACATATTAACAATAAGTTTGACTTAAGTTTCAACTTTTTAAACTCAAATTTGGGGACTCTGAAGGGATTATTAGAATAGGGGCAAAGTATGCAACCTGCGCGCAAACCTGAAAATTGTGACGTAGAAACTCCCTAGTTAACACACAACAACTGCCTGATATCATAATTTGAGCGTCATGGAGTGATTGGCTATAAATTTTAGTAACACGATCGAAATCAGCGGGTTTTTCTACCCTAGTATCAGTAGTTTTGTCTCTAATATCAGTTTATTTTAAGAGTGATAATCGAATATATAAATTTATTGCAGGAAAATTTCGACTGCTAGGCAGTTTCTACGTCACGTTTTGGCGCTAAATTCAAAAGAAGGAAGATTTTTAAAAAATTCCCTTGTCTCCAATTTTGAAGATTGAAACTTTTTTGTTTTGGGACATTTAATTTCAAGGCATAGAGCATCTGAAAAAAAAATAAAATAAATGTAGGAGAATTCCCCATTGTTTATTAATTTAAAGGGCCTTGGTTGGACTGTATTTGTACACAATTTAATAATAAAAAACTTTAAAAAAAAATTAAGAATCTGCTAAATTAGAATTTTGTGTTTTATCAAGATCACATTTATTTAGCACTAGCCACTATTTCTACCTTGCTAGTGTTTAGTGGGTTGTGACACACGACAGTTCTGATTGGTCGGCTCACTCGTAAAGGTGCGTGATGAACACGTGGAGGATTGCATTAACTGCTGTACACTGCAAGAGGGTCGGCAAATGCCCCGGGCCTTCTGTCACGTCTGGCCGGGCGTGCTGAAGGCTACTTGCCGGTCCTTTTTGTTTTTTCCTCTCGCGTCGAATCAGTTAATTTAAAATAATTCTTGCTATAACCTATTTTAATAATCTATGTATACTATACACAGCGTTTTTTCAATGTATTGTTTTCGTAGTTATTGTACTACTTAATTTTTTTTTTAATCTTATTTATAGCCAAATAAAAAAACATGTTTTTTATATAACAAATTTAATGTTTTGATAATGATTTACCTAATCAGGAAAAACAAAAAGGACCGGCAAGTAGCCTCCAGCACGCCCGGCCAGACGTGACAGAAGGCCCGGGACATTTGCCGACCCTCTTGCAGCGTACAGCAGTTAGTGCAATCCTCCACGTGTTCATCAAGCATTCTTAAGAGTGAGCCGACCAATCAGAACTGTTGTGTGTCACAACCCACTGTACATTAGGAAGGTACAATAAGGAACTAGAGCTATATATATATTATAAGGATACAGAAAACTCCAATTCAACAGAGATTTAGTATTGCTATATTAATGAACTTACACATTTAAGAACACGTTAACTAGTGTGGGTGGCTAGTATGGTATATAATATACTACAATATTTGTCTCAATAATTATTTCTACATTTTCTACACAAAGATACAGAACAACCATTACAATAATTTAACAAAATAGTAATGGTAAGCAATGTTACAAGCCGGTCGCATGATATTCTTTTTAAACCTAGCGTTCTCTCAGGGTAATGTAGCACGGAACTTCAAGGAAGACATATTTTCTGCCTCCCAATGTACCTAACGTTGTTCTCTGTCCATCGATTGTTAGGAAGCAGTAGCACTTGAGTTGCTGTGGGGATAATTTGGCCGGCCACCGCTACGTAATGACTGTAATTTGCAGTCGCCCCAACAAGCGTCAGGTCTGACGAGAGGGTGGGAGAACTATTGTTGGAGGAAAAGTCTTGGCCTCGTCACGCTCTGTAACGACCGTCTGATTTCACTTTCCTTTTCCACCTACAATCGCTCATTCTAATTTACTATCTACACTGAAAAAAATACCAACTTTCCTCAACCAACAGTTGAAATTTTTGTTTTGAAACAATATGCCTTAGCAATGGAACATTATATCCACTATGAAAGTTGGTCTTTAACGACTACCCCGTCTCCTTGAATCTCTCTCACCTAAGTTTCCTTTACGATTTACTTCTTGAGACTCCCAGTAGCCCCATAAGATATTTTACCGGCTGAAACTTTTTGTCCAATTCTACACAGCAGACTCTCGGTGAGCTTCGTGGGGTTTGAGTGTTAATTAATTATATGTACATAAAAGACTCATTCCATATATTTGTTTGATGCGAGACGACTTCTGTCTATAGCTGACAAGCTACCACAAAGTTTAATTATAAAAGACATCACAACTCTTATTGGTGAGCATCTTGAAAAAGAAGCATTATATAACAAAAAAATATCCCCCCTCCAAAAAAAAAAAAAACAAGTTTAATTTGTTGTATTTTGTTGTTCATTTTCATATTAATGCCTATATATTGTATAATTTCCATAACAACATCAGTTCGGTCCAGCAGGACAAAATGTTGAGATTCAATCTGAAGTCTCCATCCACCAAATGTTTCAGTGAACATTTAAACTTCCACGATGCTATTTTTTCAGTGTTTTATAACGATTTAATTTAAATAGCCTTGAGGAATAAAACAGTTTATAATATCCATTTTATATGTACACTAGCTGTAAATTAAACAACTTTAGTTAGTGTGTTACGAGTTTTATGAATGATGAAAAATTTCTAGTTTCAATTAACCTTTGTTGTGTATATTTATCGTTTAACTATACGTAAATAATTCGGTTAGAGTCTATTTCAAAGAACTAATAGTTTCTGAGCCCTTTAGGCAGCAGGGCTTTATTTACAATCCATCAAATTTGTGGTTATTATGATGTATTTTTTTTTTTATGAATTGCTAGTGAAAAGTTAGAAAGAGTAAACTGTAACAAATCATTCAGAAAATATTGTTTTTAGCACAAGCCCGAAGGCATTACGAAAAATCACTTGTAATTTCGAAGAAAAATATATTATGAAATATGAAGAGAGAAAAAATATTTTTCAACACTAAAAAAAAAATCTGTAACGTATTTTTCTTTTATCTTATCAAGTTAGTGAAGGTATGGATTTGATTTAGCCTATTTTTCCCCCTCTCTTTCATGTTTTTCTTCAATCTATAAAAAAGCTGTTTATCAAATTAAATCCCAAGGGTAAAAATTTATGGTACATCCTGTATTTTTTTGTTGCATAATATAAAATAGAAACAAGTAGTTTAGTATGTTACGTATAGCTAACTATAGGGAGGTAAAAAGAATGAAAGAGACAAAAAGGGATATATGTAGAGGGTCAAAACACCAGCGAGAGACGACGGGCAGTATAGTGACGATATGAGGTTGTATTTTGCCTGAGACTCGATACGGTCTGGTGTCGTTCGATCGATGTTTGGTGTTCCTAGCTGCTACTGCTGCTGCCGGCTGACTGGTTGCTACCGCTGAGGCTGTTTCTCCCCGGTAGTAAAACACAGCTCACTTATTCTCTCTGTCTCTCTGCAAACCCACGTAGGTACCTCAGCCTTATTCTTCTTCCCCTCCTCTTTGCTTGCCTGCTTGCTAGCAACGCCGTCGTTTCTCGCAGGCGGTTCACCTGTCAATATAATCCAGCCGCCAAATCAATCTTCCCATACACACAGCAGCTTATGCTTCGTCTTGTGATGGGGGGGTCTTCTCTAATACCCACCCACACAAAAGCCTAAATCCTTACCATTTTGTGCACAATGTTACTCTCACGCTACTATTCTGTGATGCTTTATTCTCTCTAGAGTTTTAAATTTATAAAATTTATAGCAATATTTTTTTTTCTATTCCCTTAAGAGAAACTATAAACCTCACAATTTTTTTTTATTGTTATATAATGTTACTGGTACTATATGAGTACTGAAATGACTCAGTGACACCTGTTCTATTAAAAGAGGAAAAAATTGTTGTTAGTTACATTTCATCAAATTATCAACATGAAAAAAAAAAAAATCATAATTCTTTGAAATAACAATATTCATGGCAGAACATTTTTTTTATAGAACACTTTTTATAAATATCAAAGCTATTAATTATTAATATTTTTAATACTATAATCCTTTTTAGTTTTATGTTGTAAAATATTATGATACTTTCAATATAAATTTAAAGATAAAATTTAAAATATCTATTAAAAATGTATGTATTGTATATAAATACTATGTAAAAAATTATTTATATAATAAAAAAAATACCTTTTTTGTTGCTTTTTGTGCACTGCAAAATAAAATTTTATCTGTTTTGTTGGAGGCTTCGATTTATGCTGCTTGCTCGCCAGTCTGAACCCAGAGTGGATGTCCGCGAGCTACTGTCAACCTCCTGCCCCTGCCAGCTAGGCAACTAGTCGGACACAAGCACACTGGGAAAAATGGACTGTCATTTATCATAACTTAAATTTAAACGACAGATAACAAAATTTCACCAATACTTTTTTATCATTATATTTAAAAAAAACTCGAGATTCTGATGGTAATTTTTTACAGTAGTATGGTTGAGAATAATTAAGAATGTACCTGAAAATTTTTATTGATTTATTTCGCTATAAAATAAATTTTAAGACGGCTCAAACAAAAAGGTTTACAATTATTCGAAATGGTAACGCTAAAAAATCATGTAAGTTTCAAAACATACAACACAAAATATTAAATGTTGCACAATTTTTAAAATATCATTTTTAAAAAATAACAAAAATTAAACAGTTGCCAGTCTAGATGGCACATTATTTTTACTGATAGAGATTAGTCATTAACAAGTACTGTTTATATAGATGAAACATTTAATAGTTTGAAGGTGGGTTTATGCAATTGAGTAAAATGACGTATTTCACTCTTATTTAATTTATAATATTTATTTAATTTGTTGATATTTAAGAAATTCGTTGCTGTTAAAATATTTCCCATCTACTTTGAAACTCAACAGTAGACAAGTTTTTGTTGAAGTAAAGGACTCGTAGCGATTTCCTTACAAACGTTACATCATAGCGTCATATATATTTGCCGCTGTGATAGCCAATGGCAGACTTGTTTCCAAGAGAAATATATGAAAATCTAGATGTAACCCCCACCTTCATTATAAAACATAAATTTAATGAAGATTTTCTTTTGACAAACTGTTCAACTAACAGATTTCAAATACTGAGATTACATACAATGGGCAACTTACAATTGTTAGATCTTCGTGTATGCTAGGGTTTACTTCATGTTCAGCCAGTGAGGTTCTTCGTTACGAACCATCTCCCAATGACCGAACACGACGATAACCAGGTTGAATATGACTCCCATGTTGGCTACACGATATCAGTGCGTGGCTATCTGCTCTGCCAGTGTAGCCACGACCCTCGCAATCTCCCGGCCCGCGCTCCATCGCACTCGCCCGTAATATCACGCACGGTGAACCTTCTGCCTCGACCGGTGCTTTCCTCTAATTAAAACAGGCCCATATATTGCTCCTGTCCCTCGTTTTATACATATATGATTTTTTTTTTATATTTGATTATAACACTCTGCCATATAAATATAATAAAATTTTGTATGTAAATAATTCTAAATATACATAAAAATATATTAAATATTTGTATCATTTCTTATATAAAAAAATTTTTGATTTTTTAATTATAATTTTAAATGCGTATAATAATTGTACGTACAATAATGAGCAACCTACTTACATGAAAAAATTTTATTATATATATTCAGAGGAAAGAAGCTGTTACGTCATAGCCAAGCAAATATTTAACACACAAGTATAGGAAAATGATTATGACGTCACAGCGTCTTTTCCCTCGGTTTTTGGGGATATTTGAGGGTTGAAAAAATCCTGAAAAAAATGAACTACGCAACTCGAGTTCAAAATATTCAAATATGCAAGCAATAAAATTGTTGATGTAAGTTGTCTATTTATGCTTCAAAGAAATAAAAAAAGAGACAAGAATCATTTAAAACTATTAATATTATATCCATTAAAATCCTTGTTTTTTTTTTTAAATTAAATTTCCTCTCTTTAATTTCCTAAAAATGTTTAAAAAACAATTGAACCCGATGCTTATCTTCAAAACTTTCTATAACACACAATTAATTTTAACAAGTAAATAAATCTCTACATCTTTTGTATTGACACAACTCTCTTTTTTAACTAGATGTTATTTAAAAGTTACTACAGCGATAAGAATACACTCTTGATCACGACATGGCTATTATATAAGGGTTAAAAAAAAAAGAGGGAGAGGCTTACATTGCGTAAAAAGACGATGGCAGAGAGATTGACATGCAAGGAGATTTATCAGCTCTCTTCTATATTTTGACTAGGCAGCACTTCGGCCGGCTTTTGTTTCTCTTTCTTATCTGGTCTGACGTCGGCCGGGCGTGAAACAAATTGCCGGGGCCAGCAAGGGCGGACACCACGACGAGCCAGCACGATTGATGGAACCCCTCCTCCTGCTTGTCAAGCGACTACCACCCACACAGGCTAATAATGCTGTAAACTTCCAACCGACGAGGGACAGAAAAAAAAACTCGTAAACAATATATATCGTCGTACTATAGAGGCGGGAAAAACAAAGAAAACAATTTTAAAATTATACATTAAGTTCAGAGTATAATTAATATTTTGTTATGCATTGAAGTACTTAAAATGCATTCTCTTCAAATTCAGATTTTCATATTTTAAATTTAATTTCCTTTTTAGAGAATTTTGGTAATATAATTTCATGTCAATTATGCACTATTTTTTTTCAAATTTGTTTATAGATTAGCTTCATTAGTTACGTAGTAGTAGAATTAAAAGAGGTACAATTAATCCCTTTAAATTTAGGATTGAAAGCTATTGTATTTTTATAATTGTTTAAACAGCAGATTTGAAACCAATCAAAAAATTAATTTATTTCATATTTATGTTGAAATATTAAGCTTCCTTTATTTAAATATATTTTTCAATGAAACATTGATTAAAAAACCCTTACATTCCCTTACGGATATAAATTAATGTTATTAAGGTTGTGAAAATTCCAATCGCAAACTTAAGCAAGGGCTTTATATTGTGGTTGTTTAAAATTCTTAATCTTTCACCTGCTCTGCTTTATTTTATAAAACTCCTTGTATACAAAATTCCCTTGTTTAATTTTCATTTTCTTGCTAAAATCCCACACACTTTTACACGCATCGCATATTTATAAGCTTGTTTTCTGTTTTATAAATATTTTGTTGGAGTGATAAAATGAATATTAAAATATATAAACAACCATGAAATTTCTTAAATAAGAACATTTTGGAACATTGCAAATTGGGTTGTTGTTGTTGTTTTTTTTAATAAAAATAGCATTCTTATTTATTTTAATCTTTTAGATAATATTTACTAAATTTTTTGTATTGACTTAATTATATTCAACTGCATTATCAAAAAGACACACCAGCTTATAGGTATAACTAAAATAAATATTGTAGATCTCAATATACATTTTTTATTAAAACTTTACATCTATGGATCTACAACAGTTTAATGATCACTTATTTTCATTGTCACTAGTCAGTAATGGTTACTTTCTAGACTTCTGGTACCTGCCCACTCGATGGATAACCTGTTTGGACCATATCCATTAGTGTGAGACTGTCAAAGTCAAACAAACAAACCCTAATAATTTCTTTAGACAAAAGATAGCAATAGCACCAAGGACAAATACACCTAATACGCTCTTTTGTCTTCTATATTAATATAGAATTGTAATTGTTTAGAGAATATTTTAATGTGAAGAGAGTACTTTACACTATTTTACTATTTATTACATTTTAATACAGTTTTACCTTTATATACCACTTAAAACTGTATTATATTTTGTAAATAATTAGTCTATTTTATTCCATTAATAAAATCACAAAACTACACAAACACCTACTAATGCATATATATATATATTGTATAATATGGTAAAGCTTTTGTTTTATAATAGCACATAAAATACATTACATTAAATATATTACTATAATATGAGACCAAAATGACAAAATAGTGTAGACACAAAAGTGAGTAAATTTGAGCATTTGTCGTTGTTACATAATCCTTGTCGGGTTATTTGTTAGCAGCACCAATGTTGTAGCCAACGCCACCGGTATGCCACCGACGTCGAGATATTACACTTTAATTATAGTGGAATGACGAAAAGGGGGAGTATCGCTAGTGGTTTTCCACCTCATGCTTTATATTATGAACCCACACATGTGAAGAGGCAGCCACGCAACACAGAAAAGCGGTGCTGTGGCGTTTACTACCCCTGTATGTATGCATGGCTAAGCAGCAACCCAAATAATGTATATAACAACATTTCTCAACATTAGAAAAAATATGTATATACCCTTCTATGATGACTTTTAATATAAACGGGGGAGTTTTCAAATATATTTCTTTTTTTTCGTTCTTTTAATAACTATATATGCTTACAGAAACCTTGAAATTATTTTTTTTACTTTTTAAAAAAAAAATGCTAATCTTTTTAAGTGCTGTCAAGGAATATGGAATATTTGAGTTTTAAATATAAATGTTTTTGAGTTTTGTAAATGAAAATATATAAAATGAGATTTTACTTATTTTAACGTATTTTAATTGATTTTTTTTTTTTTTATACGAGTGCATTAATAATTAATAATGTTATTGATGGTATGTTTTCATGTTTTGATATTTATAATTATTTTCGTTTACAATTAGTATAAAATAAAATTTTTATAAGCACGCAGAATATTCTAACATAAATATTGAATATATAGATATTCAATATTCAATCATTTTTGTTTTACATCATTGTGTTATTAGTTATTATGACGTATCCATTGCAAAATGTTCAAGGAGGGTGCAATGGTGAGAGTGATTAATTTAGAGTAGCAGTTGAATATCACAGCAGACTATTGTTTACTTTCATTGTTGTATTTTTAGCTAACTTCTAGATGAAAATTTTCAGACTCAGCACGTCTATATACTTATCGTTTGACGATAATTTACCACCAAAAAATATCTAATATCATCTTATTAATTTCCAAGACGTAATCTCACTCATATTTTTCCATCTCAAACGGAAATATCAAAGGTTGCAAAGATGCAATATATAGAATGCTGCAAACTGGCCAGCATCCCTATGGCTCATGCGGCCTCCTAGACCCTCCCAACTCGGGACCGCTCGCCGCCACATCATCCCCCGAGGATCCCCCCTCCTACGTAGGCCACATACTCCACCGCACGACCGCGCGGCAACAACAACATAGCCAAGCATGCCACCGTCCGAAATTGCCACCGTCGTGCTCATCAGAGAGTGATGTGGTTTCCACCACAACCCTCGGCTTTGCTTCACTGGACAAACATTATAATCTCTTGCCTTGTCAAAATTAGCATGTGGACAGTTATACAGAAAAAAATATATACGCCAAATGTTTAACAATTGAAATAAATAGTTTTGTGAATTTTGCCCTGACGATTAAGGTTCAATTATAATGGTTTTCAAATTTTGTCCGTATTTTATGTATTAATAGTTTACTTTCCTTAACAAACTACGTTACGGTTTACGGTTACATTAAAATCCTCTTTATATTTATGTATTTTTTGTGGAAGTCATATTATTTAGGTAAGTTATTTAATTTTTTTTTAAAAAAGTAAAAAATGTATATCATTTGTAGCATAAAATTAAATTAAAAAATTTGATTATATTTTAGTAGTTTATACAAAAACGAATCCAAAACTAAGAAATTACTCTCTGTACTCTGTAGCATAACTTTGTACTTAAGCGATACAAAGTTGATGATTGGGCGAGGAGTGAACATGTTTACATTCGATTATTTCTTGATCACTTGTTAAGTATAAACAGAGTCTTCCTGACACGTTCTTTGCGTGTTACTTAACCTCCGGTAGAGAGTCTACATAGTTGGTAATCCTGAGGTGCCGAGTTCGAAGTCGATCACTCAAGAATACTCAGAAGGCATTGTGAAAAGAAAAAATATAATTAAATAAGAAATCAAATATTTTTAATTAATTAGCAATACTTGTTTAAATATTGGAGAAAAATATAAAAAAAGTAGAAACATGCAGGAAACAGGTGCTTCTTAAATCACTATTACGTTCTGAATGAATTCTTATCAAAATGAATTCGTCTAGCTTTGCAATATTAATATGTCGAAATAAGAAACCTGGTGCTCAAAATTGAAGCATAAAAAATGTTACAGCAATCAACAAAGTCTATAAATAATATATATTTTTTACTTCTGCATGCATGGAATTAAAATTAAAACTAAAATCAATGAAACTTGCTTGAGTTTTTTAGTTGTTGTTTTACTTTCGTTATAATTTAATTTTTATATTACAAATGAGAATTTATTATTAAGAAAAAAAAATACCCGCAGAGAAAATTCATAACAAAATTTAAAGTCAAAGTCTGTAAAATAAAAAATAATAAAATAAAAATAAAAAAAAATCAGAACAATGTGTTTATGTAAATTTTCTTTGTCATTATTTATTAAAGAAAACCATAGGTACAGCGATTTTAATAAGGTTGCTTTGCTCGAGGCAAATAATGAAGAATTTTTTTAGAACAATCTTTTCTTTTTATTTCCTTCAAATATATACTGTGTTGAATAATGTTTGACACTCATTTTTTGTCAACAAATTTCTAAAATTAAAGCTTAATTAAACAAATTTAAATGCTCTCGTGATTTATTTTCTATACTATTTTTATTTGTCATATTCATAATGGGGGACATTCACAAAGCACTTTAACCCCCACTTTAGCCCCGATTTTTAACCCTGGTGCTAAACATGGTACTAAATCAGGGGCTAACCATGTTAAGCTCATAGTTTAGCACCATGTTTAGCACCAGGGTTAAAAATCGGGGCTAAAGTGGGAGTTAAAGTGCTTTGTGAATGTCCCCCAATATGTACTATTATATAACAAGAGAATATGATATAAAGTGAAACACAGAACACTTTAAAGTTTCAATCAAATTGATATTACTAACTTTGATTAAAACTTTGATTATTTGATAAAATTCAATTATCTTATACACAACAATATAAAGACAAGTACAGTAAATTCAAAGTTTACAAGCAATATTGTTAAAAACTAAAAAAAAAATATATATATATATATATATATATATATATATATATATATATATATATATATATATATATATATATATATATATATATCACAGCTGTATACTATAACCTAATATCACTTATAAAAGTAGAATGATTGTATCTTTTAGTTAAGTATTGCAAGTCAATTAGATTTAATAAGTAGAAGCGCAACTTGTATTCTTGTCCCGCGTTAGCAGACATTCAATTAATGGGACGCCATGTTGTGTTTACCTTCTATCTCTCGTTATGTAAATCGTTTAGCTAAAGATGGCTGTCAATCATCAAACTATATATCAGTTCTTCTTTCCTGCTGCACCTCCATTTATGTAAGCTCTTTGTTTGTAAGTTACGAGTTCTGAAGTTTTACCGAGTAGAAGCGATACTCTCAACAGGAGAAGATTTATTAGTCTTGTTGGAGTGCAGCAAGAATCGTGCCTATAAACTTTTTTTTATGTTCAATACAACCGTACTTTAGTCTGCTGTACAGAAATTGACTGAAGGGCCCTCAACTTACAAGAGCTAGCTGATATTGTACGGCGATCAATAACGGGGAATGTCAATGTCTGAAGTAGCAATTATAGAGCAGTGAGGATCAACAAACAATTGAAAAAATAAAGCTCAAATTACTATCTCTTAAACAATGAAATTGAACTTTATAGAATAATTATAGGATATAATAACACAATTTTCTTTCCAATGTTTCAAATTATTTCAAGTATATATGTCATTTAAATTGAGAATATTTTGATAAAATAATCATGATAGTTTCAACGTTTTAAGATGTAACTACGTATACATTAAAATTGCATTTAATTTCAATTTTTCGAATAATTTAGGTTTAATTTACAATTATTTATGGGGTTTTGATTGTTTAAAAATATAATCATGTCAGAATTAAATTTAATCACGAACATGTTGAAAATACGTCAATAATAACAAGAAAAAAAATCATAAAAACCTCATTAACTTTTCATTGAATTACAATACATCTGAGCATCTTTTTATGCAGCATTTAATTTTTTCATATAAAAAGTATATTATACTCTTCCATACAAGAAAATTACCAAACTAATTTTCTCTATATCTAACTCATTTATTATATAATAGTATATTATAATGTAATGGATGTAAACTATGGACGTTTAGACACAGGGTCAGAAAAGGGGAGAATTCCTGATGACTTTAGAAGAGCAACGTGCCTTGGGGCAAGGTGCGTGGGTCACCAGGCTTCCATGAGGTCCAGGAGAGTTAAAGGGCGCAGGTCACATTGTTTAACTTCATTTAATTTATACTTAATTGTACTTATTGCAAAATTAATTATAAATTTAATGTTAAATAACATCCAGAGAATTGTTTAATGCAGACAAATAAACCTATAAACTAGACTGATAGAATTATATCACTATTTTGTTCAATATATTTATAATTAAACCTTGGTATACATCAGTGGTATTATATTATCAATTATTATTATTGTTCACTGAGTTTGTTTTAATGATTCCATAGTAATGTACAATAATTGGTAGCAGTAATGTTATCATCACTCCTCAATTGTTACGATACTGTACCCATTTGTGAGAACTGTGTATTCACTTGATCGTGATTGTTAACACTATCTGGATTCCTAAATTCTAAATCTTTAGACAATCAAATTTACTCATTATCCTCTTCAATATTCAAAGCCCATGGTAGAGATTGATATTTTTTTCCCTGTATTACGTATATTAAATTGTAAAAACGATGAATCGAATTCTTTCACGGTATTCAGAAAGCATCATGTGTGTTGTAGATTTTTGTTATGAGATGCATGTTTGTTTAAGATAAAAATGTACTTATGTGTGCATCAAAATATGGTTTTCTATTTGTCTAAATTTGTTATAATTTTTATATGCTAATTATATACGATAACCAAACTCGCTTTCTATTCAGTATCATTTATTTACGCTGTTTTATTGTTTTTGCTAAAGGATACACTTCGGACAAAGCACAAACGTTACCCCTGCTCTCTTTATATTATGATCGATGTCACGCAGTTGATGGATACTAACTAGGTGTAGGTATAAAAGACAAATGAAATGACTAGACTGGATGCTCTCCTTTTCTTGTCCCGAATTTTCTGATTTGCATACTTCTGTCATTTGTTGCTGCTACTAGGAAATAAAAAAAATATAGCGTCCTAACTTTCCCGAAGTGTACATTACAAAAAATGTCATCACAGGTTACTGTCAGTGTTTTGATATGATTCATCAACATATTTAATTGATTGCACGTCACTGAACTATGTTATAATTTTAGCTTCACCAAGCATGATATTATTTATCAAAAGGATGTTTAGATTTAATTATAATATTATGTAACAAATTGCTATTATATGAAGAGAGGTAGAAAATTTATTAAACCAAAAATTCAAACAGAATCAAACGAAACGTAGAAATGTAATTTTATCATTTTCAAATGTGAATAAAATAATAATTTTAATACAGGTAGATATTAAATAAAAGTTCAGTAGCATTATTCATAATTACGTCTCTATATTTAATATATAAAGGGTTTTTTTAATACTTTTTGCCACGATTTAAAAGCATACCATTTTGCTAAAGTTTGTTTGCTTAATAATAATTAAATATAAAATATTGATTGGGATTTTCGTAATAACATTATTTAAAATAAACATTGTATATATTAATACCAGGAAGCATGGAATATACATCAAGAATGGATTAACTTGTTTTACGGATTAGTATTTCCTCTTATGAGCGTAAAGATTGATTTACATGAGCAAAGCGGCAATGCGGCAGGATTTTAGCGCGCACTTACCGTGAAATCGTATGGCAGCTATGTTTTAAAACAAATTCACCGCATTGCAATGACGATATCACAACACGCGATAACAAAGATGGATGCAGTAAAATTACACAAGAGGTTCATAGCTCTTGAAATTCGCGTATATAAATCGAACTAATATAATTATAATCACTTATCAAAAAGTACTCCAATTTTTAGAGTGGTGTCCTTACAATTGCTCCAATTGCAGACCATGTACAAAGAAATTGTTTGAACTTACATATAATACAAAAATGCCATAACTTTTATGATTTTTTCCTCGTACATGCTCATGTGTTGACTCAATTTTTTTCACCTGTAAGAGTAAATTCAATCAGTGTGATTGCCTTTCACTGTCGGCAATTTTGTTAGTATTTCTCTTTCGTCAATATTATTGAGCTAAGTGATTGCATTTATAACTCAAATAATTCGTAATTTCTTTGTTTATACAGTACATAAATAAACGCAAACATAAATACACATACATAAATAAAATAATAATGTTCATTCAAATAATTAAAATATTTCTGCTTGTTATATCATCAGCCTTGAGGTTAGGCAACTAGTTCGACGTCAAAATTTGTTCCTCAAGGTTATTAGCTACATAAAACTTTGTACTTTTTAGATATTAATTGTGAGAAAATCTTTGCCCAATCTCAAGGTTCAAGGTTTTAGCAATGTGGATAATTAGTAATTGGATGTGTTTACTATCAAGTATCAACTTAATTCTTATACTTCATCAACTTTAATTGCTAGAGTTGAAAATTCGTGTTATAGGGTATGTTTTTTTATTATGCCATGTTTCATGAATAATAAAGTATGGTTATAAATATAAACGTCATGAAAAATTATGTTAGTAATATTTATGTTTTTAAATTTAATTTATATTTATTTTAAAATTGCTTTTAGTAATGCATAGAAAAAAATAAGAGAAAAATATTACGTTTATATTCATGCATGCCTGCAATGCAAGCTTATTTCTCTCATAATATAATTACTATTTTACGTGTAATAACAATAATAATAACAATAATTACTGACATAGAGTTGTTTAATAAAAATAACATTGTACAGTCGTCGCCTCTGAAAATTTCCTTCTGCGGCCTTGTTAATCACCATGCCCCCGTAAGAATAACACAGGGCATGGTGATTAACAAGGCTGCAAGTGGGAGATTTTCCAAGGCGACGAGTGTACCTACATAATGATGTTCAACTTGCTGCAAAACACATGCAATTACTATAACTATACCGTAGGATTGTGTTGACGGATTGTTATTACGTGTGACACAGCTCTAATATGACGTGCAGTGACAACACATGTCACTACTGCAGCGCCACGCACGGTGAACCGACAAGACAAGCGTCGTCAAGTGTCAAATATCTTCCTCCTCTGCCCTTCAAATAATGCCTAGAGACAGACGCTTCACACGAAGTTTTCAATAACCCTGCAGCAGCATGGTAAAGAGTTTCCATAGAATATAATATACAGTCACTAAAGCAGTTCTATTTGAAGGTGAACATTCTAAAACCATATATGACAAAAAAGCTCAAATTTACATAGATTTGGTATATTTTAAATTGAATATTTAATATTACTTCCCTGTAAACTGCCTGTTATAAGATAATGTTCTGTAAACTACCTGGTTGTTATTTTAGAAGGAAAAGTTATACTTAATTTTATTTTAAAACTTGTTTATAAATTTGACGTTAATTATATTTCAGATCTTATTTAGTAATAATCAGGCGAAAAAGGGAAAATGTATCTTTATCTTTTGTCAAAACTTTTATGTTCCTTTAACATTACACTTCGTGTTTTTGTTCAGATTCAGCAGAAGTTTCATTTCAAATTTATATTTATATTTGAAGTTACTAGGACATAAAATTTAAATTAATTAAGCCTATAATTTCTAATGCTGCATTAATTCCTGAAGGCATATATATATTGTTCGTTGTTCGTACATTTAAGTAAAGGGAGTTACCGTTGAAGAGTCCTAGTAATAATTATTTTATATATTTTCCTTAAGCATAGTTTGTTTTTTTGTTTTTTTCTTATGGACGTTACAGAGTTATTAATAAATTTAGTAGAACGCAGGAATATTTGCCATGCTCACTCGTTTGAAATAGACTATATGTACACGACTTCGGAACATCACGAATTTTACCCAGTTGCATGATTTGTTGCTGTAACTCCAAGAGATTGGGAGAAGTAAGAAGAACACCCCAGCAGGAACATCCAGTCTAGCAACTCCAATAGAGTTCAAGTTTATACCACAACTCCTCAGACTGCGTGTCAACGCCTACAAACAAAGCAGTGGTAAAGGTCGTGATATCCACAAATATTTTTAACATTTAACCATAAAATAAATAGAGAGCGTTTGAAAATATTTATTTTATTTAATTTTTATTTATCCAAGTACATAAGCTTACATATATTATATATAACATGAAATTGAGGTGAAAAGTATGAAATACACGGCAAAAACAGCACTATAACACAGAGTATGTGATATTAATACTATACTTGTTTTAAATTGTAAACTGTGAATTTCTATATACTTAATTTTTTTGTCCACTTCATTAAATATTATTTTTTTTTTTTTTTTTTTTTTTTTTTAAATCAAACCCTATTGGGTACTTTTATTTACTAATTACATACTACTTTGAAAATTATTCTATAATATGTTTAACAGTGTCATTACGCTCAATTCATTTCCCATTCATTCATTTCTCAGCATTAATTTCATAAGTATAATACATATACCAGTGGTAAGCAGTAAAACTAAAGACTTAATGCAGTTTACATAAAAAAAAAGTCACGTAGAGTGAATAATTTTTAAACCTATTTTAACTTGCATGCATTAGATTTCAAGTTGAAATAACAAAAAATGCATCATGCATGAACAAGTACGTGTATGCAATCGTAATCGTACAGAACGTCTAGTTTTGTATGTGTACTTACAGCAGCGAGTTCGTTTGAGTGTTTTCCCTGTGGGCCGCGCTATATATGAAGTGGGTCACAAGTTATTACTATACTATAATATTCATATTAAATTTAATATTTCTCTGGAAGTTATTTGTTTCTGGATTATATAGATGCAATTTTAGTTTTTATATTTTATTCATAAAATAGAGGTTCAATTACAACTCTGTCTAAAATGTTATGATAAGAAAGGCATGTACTTTTTATTACTTCCGGGCCAAGTCTTAGATTTAATGTACTATATGCAATTGCTTGGTCGCATTCGTAGATTGTCGTACCATCACAAACTGTACATGTACGGACATGAATAAAGAGTAAAAATGAGCGACGAATGTGGAAGGAATATTACATTGGTAAAAGCTGGCTCAGGTCATGAACTCTGAGGTGCTACATCGTGTAGTTTAAAAGTTAAGGAGCCGTTCCCTCTGCATATCGATACTACACGATCTTCAACTTTTCCAGACACAAGTTGGAATATTCTTCTCTTTAAACATTTTATCTCGATCATCAGAATGTTTCTATAGCTGCTTGAACTTTCTGTGGTTAACTCTGGAAAAAATTCTACAATTTTTTTAGGTGTTGCGATGTATATTAAGAAAAAAATGTAATGTTATTTTTTTAAATTCCATTTCTTTTTATACCACAGAATCTAAACGATAATTTATTTGACGTAATTTATAAACAGTGACCTGACTCCCTTTACACGTAAAGCAATAGTCTTGTACTAATTCAGAAAATTCGTTAAAACGACTGTATATATATATACTTAAGAAACAAATTCAAATGGTGGCCTACTCCCCCCCCTCCCCCTAAAATTTTTAAATTTTATTTGGAAACTCTCCCACTTCAATTTTTATAGCATAATATTATCCCCCCCCCTTTCCCTCCGAATATTTTTACATTGACAGCGCGTTAAATTTCAATTTACGTTTCTGATGGTTTATATTTTACAATATAATTGAACCGAATGCATTAAAAAAATGAAAAGGCATTTTGAATAGATGTGAATTCACTTACAATATAAACTTATTGAATGGACGTTCATAAAAATTGTTATAACTTTTTTTCCCTCACATCCAAATATTGTGTTTATTCATTTTATAACGATATCATTATGCATGATGGTTTGTAGGAAAGGTGGCGGCGTCAATCGATGTCAACGACGAACGGTAAATATTGGGTTCGTCACCAAACCTCACACCCACGCTGTCTAACGAGAGTAACGCTCGCTAATAATGCAGAAATTTACTGTCAGACTTTGAATGATCTTGTCACAACATACACAGGTAAAATTACGTTAATTTTTAGAATATGCAAACATTGAAATAATATTTGTACTTGAATAAATGTTGGTGTTTGTCAATTAAATGAAGCGTGAAGATTGTGTGCTGAAGTTTATGTCAACAATGCTGACAATGTACAAGGTAATTAAAAGTGTTGTATCATTAGTCACTTGATATTTTAATACAAAACAGGATTCATCGGTGAGATTTACGAAGCAAGAATAATATGTCACAACTTTCTAATATATACATATATATATATATATATATATATATATATATATATATATATATATATATATATATATATATATATATATATTACTTATCAAAAGCGGAACTGTACTAAATTAGATTTAATAATGAGTATTATATCTTGTTTTTACTTAACAATTTTCTGTGTGTAAAAGTTGTAATAATTGCAATCATGATATTTTTTCTTTTCATCCTGTTGATACTTTTTCAAATATCTATTTATAATTTATATTATACATATATATTATATAATATCATGGGCTAAATATTCTCCCATTTTTGAACATGTTTATAACATTTTTGAAATAAGTAGTTCTGTATAGTAATTCTATAGAATATAATACGATTCTGTTGATATAATAATAAGGTAGCAGCTCGTTGGAAAAATAACGAGATGTCCGTGTCTATGACAAGAATCAACTCTATAGTTTGCACGCTTCCCGATGATGGCGTATTCTGCATTGACTATGGCTAGTGCGCCTTCACACCAACGTATGAACTACTTTTCCTGTCTAGGAATTCTCCGTTAAGACATGCAGGTCAGTCTCTGGGTACCACTTATCGATATCATGATTATTATAAGGAAAACAGTATAGGAAGTGTAAATCTCCGGTCTTTCTTTCTGGAATATTAACTCAAATAACACAAGGGGAAATCTACTAAGTTGAATTCAGTTCTGCGCCAAGCCAAATGATAGCACCACGAGGTTAGGCAATTTTTTTCATCGTGAAAAAGTATAGTGAGTGCCTGTGTATCAGGTAGAATTTTTTTCTTTTTTTTTTCTAAATCTTACTCTACTGTGTGTATCTAATTTTACTGTGTCTTTTAATGCAATAAACAAAGTTAAACTGAAACCAAAGATCTGTTTTTAATAAAGAAAGGAAATAATTCATACTTCATCATTAAACTTTAAGTTTTTATTACATTTAATTGTAAGATAATGTCAGGAAAGCTCGTGCAGATGTTCAAAGTGTTGGAACTATGAAGTATGCAAATTCTTGACCTATAATTCTGATAATTAATTAAGATTTCTGCACACTCATTTGCATAATAGACGTCAACTCTTTCTTATTTACATTTGTCCTTGAAGCATTTCTATCAGTTATTAAAATGTTAATTTGTTATCTATAATAAAACATGTAATTAATTTTGAGAATAATTTTAAGATATTATACAATTATAATTAATTATACTTCAATTTTACATATAAATTAAATTATAAAATTAATGATGTATAATTATTTCAGGTTAATAATAACATTTTAATATTTATTATTAATAAATCATTAATCTAACAAATTTTTGTCTCGTGTAACTTCATTAAAATTATCTCATTAGTGTGTGTATATATAATTAATTAAATAATAAATCTATTTTATATTTGTATTCTACCTGACTATACAAACTTGTGGGCTATTGTCCAACATGTCTGTACTTCTCTTTGTTCGGTTGGAACGTTGTCGAGTCATTAGGCGCCGGCGCCAGGGTGGTATTATCTGCACCTCGCTCTAATTATATCCGTTCGTCGCTCGCCAAATCAACAGCAAAGCCCTTCACAAATTTTTATTACAATATCTCGTCACAAAAGCAGCTCGCAAGCAATACTCTCGGGTTTATGTACAAAAATATATAATTATAATTAAAGTTCTTTTATAAATAAATATACAAAAAAAAACATGTACGTATTTTTGGTTACCTTTTCATGAAGAAAAATAATTATAACGTAAATAAAAATAAATGATAAATTATCATCGTAATATTTCCTGATCTGTATAAATAATTATAAAATTTCGCAATTACCTTACTCATCTAAAAGTACAATTTGAAGCAGCTTAAACGTTACCATGCGATGTTATATTATTATAAACATTTGCAATTTAACGAGAGGTAAGAAGGCCACTCAGCCTAGCTATCAAATAGAATTTAAAAATGCCACGTCTCCATCGACTGCGTGGCAACTATCAACTAATATAGAGCATGTATGAAAAGAAGGAAATTTCCTCTGTCTCGAGGTGTACAGCACAGCATCAACTTTATCCCAGATTTGGCATGGGTATTGTCATATCTATGAAACTTTAAATTTTGTAGGACGGCTAGACTTGAATGTTGTTTTTTCCTTCCGATAAATTGCAATTCTGAATCTCTTTGTTTCTTGGAGCGACAGAAAATCAGACAGTGGTAAATTTCGTGCTCTCCCGAGGTGCACATGAAGTGAATGAAAAACACGAAGGAAAAAAAGTAACAAATCTTCTCTCTCCCAGAATAATTCAGGTATTGATACAACATATCGCCTGTGTATGCTTGTAAAAACAGCAAACAAAAAAAAATCACTGTTATATTTTTTTAGCATTGTCACAATTGTGTACTTTCTATTTACATGAAGGGAATGAGATTTTTGCTGATGATATAAGAAGATACATTAGTTTAGTTGGTTTCATTTCGTCTGCTGTTGTGAACACGATGGTGTTGGTGGTATCAGGCGGCAGATTGGTCGGGCGTTGGTGGTAATGGAGAGGAGGAGAGAGAAGAACACACGTGAAAGAGAGAGAACGAGAACACGTGCTGACCCGGCTTTGTTCCCGTCTGCCTCTCGTGCGGCCAACTCGGCAGAAAATGCAATCAACACCATCACACACACACACATTTTTTTTTATCATTTCAAAAGTGGAAAAAATTTAGTCTATACCAGCTTATTCTCTTGTGGAGTCTACCTAGATCCTATACTCCTTTGTTATAAGTTTAAAACTTTAGATAGAAAAAAAAATGGGTAAAAAAATATTTTGCATTTTCACCTGCTATTTGTGTACAAAATATGCTGTTCTATAATAGATTAGGATTAAAAATGTAATCCTAGCGTTTAAATACATAAAGTAGTATGAAAAAAAAATGTAAAGAGCATGGCATGCATGTTGAAGTAATCCCTATCATTTGCACAACTTTTATAGCCAGCCAATCAAAACAGTTCTGCAATTTGACAGTTTTGAAGCTAATCACAACTGCATTGCATGCATGGTGGTGGGAATAACATGAGAATAGCATGTATTTGACATTCACTGCTATAAAAAAAAATCACTGCATGCATGTAAACAATAAATATAGACTACCCGTCATACGTATGTTCAGGCATTTCTCGTTGTTGTAACTTTAAATCTACAGTTGATGCCATTTTGTATTGACCCTCCTCATGGACAGAATTCGAACCTAGGACTCCCTTTACGATGAACTTTATTAGCCCTGTATTTCCACCCCATGTAATATTCATAGTTATGATTGTCGATTGTTGACCATGCAGGTGGTCAAATAGCAAGTAAATGTCTTCAATTTATATGTCACCAGAGAAGGGTTTGGCGATCAACTTCGTGTGAAGGACAAGTGGCCATCTCGATCGTCTATGTAAGTAAATCACAAGAGACGACGAACAAACATTTCTCCTACTTTCTTGAAATTTACTTTAACTTTGTTCCTCAAGTTTCCCTCGTAGCTTTCCTGGAAGTCAGTCGGCGGACGTCTGTTACTGCTGCTGCCTGCAAAGTCAGGTGGGTTTACGTTGGGGGGGGCGGTCGATCACTCGGTTTGCTGCCGGAGATTGCAGCCAGTTGGTGGGTGTGCACCGGCAACATGGGATTTGGGGTGGAAGGAGGAAGATAGACAGAGAAAGATTCGAGGTGGGATGAGGAAGCAAACGATGCGGAAAATGACGAAAGCGCAATCAAGTGTGGAGCACAGAGAAGAGAAGAGAGAAAGGAGGTTGCCAGGCTCGTTATTATTAAATTGAGGCGAGTTTTAATGTGCCCCGCCTCCTCATCAGTGTCGCCTCGTCACGGCCTCTCTCTCTCATGCACCTCACTCTACTTTTGAATCAAAGCGTTCTCATTTCGTTCTATGTAAGACGCGCACGAACCTTAATCAATCAACGATTATATGAAACAACATTTTTTTTTTATTCCTGTCTCTTAATAGAAATTCTAAGTAATTGCTAAAGAAATTATTCAAATTTCCTTAATGTTTAATGGCATGCAATTTACATCATTGCTGATTTATTTAGAATATATTCTTAAATTTACATTACATGAAATATATTTTATATAATGTAATTATCAAACATTTAATTCCATCATATCAAATTTCTTATCTACTCTTCAAAGACAAGTAAATTAATTAATATTCTCACTGTTTGCATAGAGCATATATTATTATAGTTTTCAATGTAAACTCTATGCTATAATTTGTCACGCCATTTTAATTGGTTAATGTATTGTATATTAATATTCTCCTAAAGCAGTATTTAAAACATAGAGATTTTAAAAATTGATTATAAATTACTTGCTTCCATACAAAAAGAATGAGTATTCCAGAATCACCTTTAAAATACGAACAAAATATTATGGATGTGTTTATATGTTTTTGAAATGTTATAGCTATTTAATTGTCATTTTATTTGAAAAAATTGATATAACTACAAACATTGTCTGTAACATTTTCTTGGGTGATTTTAAGTTCGTTTGTAACACAATTAAAGGAGAATCGAAAGTAAGATTTTCCTTATGTTCCCTGTACAGATGGTTCATCTGATTCATGAATGAATTGTATATTTATGAATTGAAATTTCCATATAAATTATTAATTTTAGAATTGAAGATGAATTGCACAGTTCTACAAAAAAATATGCAGGCGAATAATATGTAAAACTCAAGTTTAAAATCATACTAATTATTTTTTCAAAAATATGTCAATATTAATTTATATTAATAAGTATTTCGTAAATAATATTTATAAACTATTTTTTTGTATGTTTAGTATTGGATTTATAGCCTAAAGTGATGAAGTAGTAAATAAACTTATACATAATGTATCCTGGATATATTGTATATTATACTCACTGTATTATTTTAAACTTAACATTATTTGATATGTTTAAGCGTAAAATATTCTTCCTTAAATTTTAATATAAATAAATAATATGTATAAAATTTTATTGTAATTCTTACGAGTATATATTATATGCTATATATCATTATTTAATATATATACAGTATATATATATATATATATATATATATATATATATATATATATATATATATATATATATATATAAAGTTGTTCGAACTGTTTAAAATGTTTTTGAAAGCTGCAAACTTCAATTACAGCTAGTCTGTTAGAAACACAAAGCAACCAGGCGATAGCTGTCAATATGGTACACTGCAACCATGCAGATGCAAATAATATTATAATATAGAAAACTAAAGGCGTTGCCATACAAACAACAATTGCATAAAACGTCGTCTCAAATAGAATTGTTGTAACTACGGGGACGTAGATCGATTGTAATCATGTTCTTTGAAAAACAAACCTAATATAAAATTTATTAAAAGCAGGAATAGCGATTGAATTCATATATTACTTTAGATTAAACGTTACAAAAGAAGAAGAAGAGAATTTGTAATACTTGAAAGTTAATTAACTCTCTTTTGTTTGATTTTATATACCCAGGCTGTTCTTTATGAAGGGAACACTTTTTGGGCAGAGAAAAACTTCCTTTCTTAAGACTTTCATGATGGTTTCAGATTTATGAGTGGTGAGTCTCCTTCGTTCACTATTTTATTGCTTTTTTTTTTCAGACTAATTATTTCCCTACTTTAATGGTGTATACTAAAACAATGATAAAGTTTCCGTTTGTAAACTCACCCCTTGTGTGGATGTGCATTTTTTTTTTTTTTTTTTTTTTTTGTTTTTTTTTTTTTTTTTTTTTTTTTTTACTAGAATACACCCCTAAGAGCTTACAGCTCGCGGCGGGGTAATAGGTAGGGATAAGGTAGGGAACGGATGGTGGCCACGGCCTGTTACGCGTCCCAGCATTCGCTGAGGTAAGACTGAGGAAACCGTGGGAAACCTCAGTCAAGACGGACACCTCTAATTTTTATCAATAGACCAAAGCGATGTCCAAAGCCTGAGAAACCACACACAAGTGCATCACTGCACTGGGTGGGAAGCGAGACGAATTTTAAGTTCGTTATTGGAAAATATACCCTTTATCAGCAATCAATATCTTTTACTTTTGGAAAACCCGCGAAAGAATGCCCAAAGCAGATTAATAAAGCTGACAAAGTACATTTTATTTTTGATTAATTGTATACCATTTTAAGTATTCTAACAAAAATTAATATACTTTTAAACTGTAATAAACTGCAGCGTGTTTTATTAAATTTGCTGTATATATTATAATTTACATTGTATACACATATTTTATTACTTATTTTGTCACTAAAACATTAAATATTAGCAATTATGTTAGATTGAATAGTAATTTTTATGATACCATTAAAAATATTCGTAATGCATAAAGATTATAAGAGAGGCAAAATTGTTTGCATTTATTTGTACAGTATATCGACAGGAAGAAATCTAGGTCTATTGCATTTTAATCACACAAGATAGATTGGGTGCGATTCACGAAGCAGTTAACCAGATTTCTAACCATTTTTAACTTAATCACATTTAACTATACCTGTTTTACATGTTAAACCACTAGAGTTAAACGTGGTTAAGCTAAACGTGGTGAAAAACCTGGCAAACTGCTTAGTGAATCGCGCCCAATGGGCTATTGCTTATAGTCAAGTAGCTTATAATATATAAGATATTTAAAAACATTCATTTATTCATGTTTCAGTTATTTATTCCCGCGTATACAATAATTATATATATTAAATACTTTGTAGTCTAAGTACTAAAATCAATAAACAGACAGTATTAATGTTTAAAGAAATAACCAGTTTTTCAATTTTAAATAAATTAAACAATAACGATACATAGTTAGATACGTGTCTAAAAATTATCCTAACTCCATAACTCCATACAGTCTCACCTCAGCGAATGCCGGGACGCGTAACAGGCCGTGGCAACTATCCTATCCCTCCCCTATCCCTTATTCCTACCCATTATCCCACCTCGAGCTCCAAGCTCATAGGGGTGCATCCTTGTAAAAAAAAAAATAAATAAAAAATAAATAAAATAAAATAAAGAAAGAAAAAAGAACAAGTCACAAGCAATATTTATTTCGCCCGCCTTGCGGTTAGGCAAGTTGTTCAGCGTCGGAACGAAGCGGGTTACATATGCGCCAGGGGCAAACTGAACGAGACCATTTCTCGAGATATTTCTCCCTACTATGATGTGTGCATATCGACAAAAGTCACTGCAAAGGGGTTCTTACAGTCTGCATTGAAGTAATTGAGAGAAGAGCGGACCTCATTTGCACAGTTGTAACATTATAACGCACTACAGATCACTGTTGATAATTCTGCAGAAACTTTAAAAAGACAAATGACATTTTAGCTCTTTTCAAAAATGCACAATCGATTCATAATAAATAAAACATCAGTAGAGCCATATGTGCAGTAAAAATAAAGAAAATTTTAAAACAAACCCCACTGTTTGAATGTACCATCTCGGTAACTTTTATTAATAAATTGAATTATGTGAACGTGAGGATATTTTCCAGTATTTTCTTTCCTATATAACGTTTGTGGTTGATAATATTTTTGCTACTCCCATGAAACATAATCTTGACTAACGACTTGTTCTTTGCGTTTGTGTTTGTACTTAAGCAGAAAGTAAAGTAGAAGTTGGTCGAGCACTACATTATATTAATGCAGTATAAGAGAGGAGCTAAATAATTATCTGAAACTGCCTCTCAGTTGATGGAGCGCTGGCTGGTACTTAGCTGGTGTTAGATACGTTTAAAACAGAGTGGAAGTTAAAAGACATAAAAATTGCACTACCTCAGTTTTGTCGCAGAATCAAATAATTGTTCGCTGAAATTCTAGATAGTTGAAAATAATTGTAATTTTTAATTTTTAGACTGCTGCAACAATAAATTTCTTTAATACGTTTATATTATTGTTATTTTCTTGAATTATAGTTGAATACTAAATAATAACATAATTATTTTATAACTTGATTTATATGTACAGTCATAAAGTGTGAGGCACAGCGATTGGTGCAGGACATTCAGGCATTAATTTTGACTGCAACTGTACGTAAAGTGCTTAATAAAATACTAAAAATTGCAGTTTCAGTTTCTAGAAAAAATCATGGTTTACATTCTTCCACTACAAAGTGTATCCAGGATAGGATTGTGTTTTTCCCATTCGTATTTTGAAGTATGAAACTTTGTAGAGAGGTTTGTAATTACAGCTCTGTTTGCAAAAATTCAAAACTCAAACGTGAAAGGAAGTCAAAATAATACATTTTGTTATGACATTGTTTTACTGAGAATCTCGGAAATAGAGAAGCCATACTGATAACGTGGGAATTTTACCTTGCAGCGAGTTGGAAACCCCTAAAACGCTTCAAAGTTGATAAATACGAGGACAAAACATTCAGTATCTTGAATTTTTCAACATTTTTAGTGTATTTACAAACAACATTTTAATTCAAATTATTAATACTATTTTTTTCAGTATTACCTCATTAATTGGAGCAAATTACATTTTTATATATAGAAATTTACACATTTTAAATTATTATTATTTCACAACAAAAAAAACTTTAATTTATTAATTATAAGAAAAAGGTGTTTACATGAATGTTTTGAAATAAACATGGTTGATAAAAAAAATGATGATAATGGTGAGAACTTAACATTTTACAATTATTATTAATTGTATATATATTATATCATCGTAATAAATGCCGAAACCCATACAGGCTATTTGAAAAATTAGTCTCCTCATAAATTGTTATGAAATTGACTTTATTTAGTTAGCTCGGCCCCACAAAATAAAAGTAACCATCTTTGCATGAAAGTAGGACACTCATTACGGTGATCATTCCATTTGCAAATTATTTTATTACCAATCTGGAAACAATTGTTAAATGACTTTGCATTGTAATAATCAGAAAAAAGAGCCAAAAGAGAAGTTAAATTTAAAATTGTGTACGCTTTTTAAAGTAGTATATGAAGTATATATCTTAAGGTATATTACAATGACAAAATTATGTTTAAAAGAAAGTATATTTATGTATATGCTTATAATTATTTTAATACTTTTTCATGGAAGATACGTTTTACTTTTTATGTGGAAGCAAGAAGGGTAAAAAAAAAAAAAAGAAAACGTAATCAGTAAGTTTTGAACAAAAATACAATTTTTTTTACATGAATAAACAAAACATTTTTGCTCTACAACATTATTTTTATCAAAACTTTGTAACACTTATTTATTCTTTATGTTTGTTTATTCAAAAAAATGGGCAATTTACTTCAGATATATCTGTACTATAATATTTTACACTTCACAGCATTATGTGCGTACATAGAAATTAGGGAGGTAGAAATTTTGAACCGTAAGATATTTTATACTTTGTGGTATGGTGGTAATACAGAGGAAATTTGCGAGGGAAGTGAAGTAATTTTTTTTTTTTAGGGAAATTTCTGCATATGGCATAATGCGAGAGAGAGGGGAAAGATATGAAGAGAAAGGGAGAGAGAGAGAGAGAGAGAGAGAGAGAGAGAGAGAGAGAGAGAGAGAGAGAGAGAGAGAGAGAGAGAGAGAGAGAGAGAGAGGCGACCATCAGTGTCCAGCCTTACCTGACCGCTCCTAGCTCGCTCAGATATTAATGGAATTTTTTACGAGCTCCTCTCTCTCACTTCATCCACCAGTCTCACAATCTATCAGACTAGCCGACTGGGGTTCTATATATAACACCTCACCTTATACATACTCTAAATTATGAATAGATTATATGACTGAGGCAACGTATGCTACGTTGTCGTTTTGAATGCAGCAGTGCCGTCAAGTTGCAAAGCTACTTTATATGAAAATGCATTTGAAGAGTAGCAATTGTGGAATTTTGAAATCACGTTCGAATGACGTTATAAATCATACAAGAACGTGAGATATATAACTTAGATCTATTTTTTTTTTTTTTTTTAGAAGAAAAAAAAATAAGAAGTTAAAGAGAAAATCGAGTGTGACAAGAAATTTTATTGATTGCACATTTTGCCATTTTGCTTGTCATATATAATAAAAAAAAGTTAATTCCTTTATGCATAAATCATGATTAGATTTAAAATTTGAATTAATTTACAATTAAAATTATAAAAAAAAATAAAAAGAAATTCATGGTTAATCAGTAAAACAATAGAATTAACTAATTTTTCTATGAAAAATTATTCTCTCTTTATCATTTTACAACAAAAAAAAATGGTAAGAAAAAAACTTTTCTATTATATTTATCTAGAGATGAAATGTAATTTTTTATTCAGCACAAGTTATGAGGTGAGCTTGCTCCGGTTCTGTCTTGAAGATGCTGCCTCATTTGCAACGTTGCAGTTCGTGACACAACATTTCTTTTGTCTGCAACGTGAAACTCTGGAAGACTGCGGCGTGACGAGGCGTCTTCTTGTCTTCTGTGAGCAAAAATAAATAAACAACTTTTCGGGTGGGAAATTTTCTTGTCATTAATGTGCTGCTTCATAATCTTGTCTTATTTTAGAATTTACCACACCATCCATGACTTAGTTTTTCATCAGTATACTGTCGTTTCAGAATACGAGTGTCTGAAAAATATTCAGTATGGTAATTTCACCTTACAGTACCTTATTTATCCTGTCTGATAAGAGTAAAAATTTCATGTAGATGGAATGAAGATGTCTTGATTTGGTGTCAAAGGCGTTAATTTGTATCAAATTTCAGCTATTAATCTAAATCTAGTAATTCAATGGTCAATAACTGTCACAGACTGATCATTGAACGGCTATCACAAAGTAAAAGGACTGGATTTCAAACAGGACATTCAAAATAAAATTTTAAAAAAATGTATCCTAAAAATAAAAAAGGACCAAAATGAAACTTAATACACCCAGAAATAAATCCAGATTTATTGCTTGTAATGCCTGATGGTTGTCATCCAAGCTATGACAGTCATACTACTTATTATACTCCATCTCAATCTTCACTCATATCCCCGTCGAGAATCAAACAACTGACCTTTGACACGATTAGAAGTGTGCTACTAGCGTGCTTGGTAAACTTTTAACCAAAAACTTTTAGCTATGAAAGAACTTGAAAATATCGGCAAGATGCATATATATATATATACACGCTGAAGTTTTATGAAGAAAAACATTGCAAAAGTTTTGTCCTCATCTTTGTAATATTCTCACCATACACCTTCTTCCGCTTCCTATGTCATACAATATCAAATTTACTAAATAAAAAAAATTATGCTTTCAAAGAAACTTTCTAACATTTTAAAAAGCAATTTTTTCCCCACGCATTTTTGCCAAAATGACAAAATACATGACATAATATATGCAGTGAAGTGTACAATATTTGTCCCAAAAGGTTTTTGAAAGTTATCGAGTTAACGGAGTTAAGTGAAAATATGCTGCATAGTAAAATCTATCTTCTGTAGAAATTACAATTATAATACGACAAAACAAAATAATTTTCTCCACTAAATAAAGCAATATTTTTACCATAAATTTATACATGAAATAAATTTTGTAATTTTCTGTATGTTATTGTATGTATATATGAGACTTGGAGTTAAACAACACTTTGAACTAAAAAAATGATCTGAAATTTGCGAAAAAGTTTATTTACAATGTTTAGGAAAAAAAATGCTCTTAATTATTCAGAAAAAATTAATAGTTATGTTATTTCCTTGTTTTAAAGCTATAAGATATAGTGATTTCAAAAAGTGTATAATTGTACCAAATTTACAAAAAAATGTAAATATTTTACACCTTGTGAAAATGCAGTTATGATTATCATTCACTAAATTAAAATTATAATTCCATGAAAAAAAGTTGCATAGTTACCAGGCGTGAAAATTCTCAATGTCACAAACTTCAAAGATGCACTTTGTAGCGTACTTATCATCTTTTTACACACAATTATGATACACATCAATAATAATATCACAGTATAATAGCATGATAGCATTGGTGTTTTATCCACACACATACAAAAAAATCCACTCTAACATTTTTGAAAAAGAAAATTTAAGAAATCGAAGACTCGTTCCCTTTGCCAAAACTTTTTCATAACAAGCCAATCGAGACGGCCAAACAAACTCTTTGATCTTGAAAACGCCAAGCCGGGTAAACTTCTGTTGGCTGCTATGAGGAGTTTGTAGGATAAGCAGAAGCAGGAGCTATAGGGTGATCGTCGAGAAGTCGCCATACAAGGGAGGGACGACAAACAGTCTTTGATATATAAGACCCTTACACAGCTACACTCATTTCAACGTTAAGGAAAACCAGAAGTATAAGATACATATGGTTATATTTAATTTTAAATTGTTTGGAAGTAGATGACAAAATATATTAAACATTTTCATAAGATTAAAATTATTAAGGAGAGAATGCAATTTTTTCGCTATCTTCTCCAATGGATTATTTAATTAATTATACTGTATAAATAATACTAAGAACTTCTAAGAAGCTTCTCCTAATATATATTGTAAAAATTATTGTTGTTTATTTATAAAATATATTATAGTAGAAATTAGAAAATAGCAAAAAAATATTAAATATTCATTAATTGAACGACCTCCAGTATTCCAGTAAAAATATAATTATAAAACTGAAACTAAATAAATATATAATGTGCATTCAATATAATTTTTTACAGTGAATATAGAAATTCTATATAGTATTAGTATGAAAATAATTATACTGTATGGTAAAGATTTTTATTTACTTTTATATTTTATAAAATTTTGCATTTTAAAAAAAAATGAGAAATTCATGAAAAAACTTACAATTTAAATATATAGCAAAAGCTTTGAAAAAAAACATTGAGTTCTGATAAAAGATTAATATAAAATCAGTCCCATAATTTATTAATCGAGGCGTAAAATTTGTTACCATCTACTCCACATTTTATTTAACTAAACATAATACATATATTTTTAATATATATGTTTTTAAAAATGTTTTTACACGTATAAAGTAAATCTTTTTGCATACAGTATTTATATTATGTGTGTTTTTCAGTAAAAACAAAATCAAATATAGAAAATACACTTTTGAAGCTTTCAACTACAATAATATAATATATAAAGAATAAATTGACGTAAAAAAAAGAAATCAATTTCATTTCGACAGCATACGATGTGTATATAAGAAACAAATCAAAATTTTATGTTTCACTTCTGTCACTGAAAATACACGTACATTGTTTTACGAGCATCGTCTCCAGCACAATTTACTCCGAGTGTCAAAGATCAAATAAAAAAGTAATATTTCCCCTTCTCTTGTCACTCGACGAGCAATAATGACCATGTTTTATCACAAGATGTATAAACCCCCATAAAGCCTATATATATAGCTATAAATCGCATAAAGTGAAATTTTCATACAAAATTGTTTTACGTTTATATTAACTAGTATAAATATTAATGTAAAACTCTCTTAACCATTTGTAACGCAAGTCCCTCTAAAACTCTTATACACGTTTATTATTCGTAGTCTGTATAGTCCGCTACGTATATGTACTGTATGTTATTATAATAAGAACGCCAATTTTTTTAACAAATATAAAATTATTTTAATATCGAGTTAAAAAAAAATCTAAACTTGAATGTCGAAGAAAAATTAGCAATCAAAAATGATATACACAGATATGTTTAAATTGAATTTGTTCTTGAAAAATGTATCAACTGAATCATCATTGCAGTTTTTATTATCAAATTGGCGTGATGATTTAGATAATGACAACGTTATTATTTCTGTAATGATCGATCTGAAGCGTGCGTTTGAAACTATTGATCGAAATATTTTAATTAATAAACTGAAGTGTTATGGGATTGATGGAATGGTGTTGCAATGGTTCGAAAGCTATTTAGAAGGCAGAGAACAATGTACTGTTATTGGTAATGAATCTTCTGAATTTCGGGCATGTAATGTCGGAGTTCCACAAGGTTCAGTGTTAGGTCCATTGCTGTTTATTATATATATAAATGATATGCATTTACATGTAGATAGCTCGTTGATTAATTTGTTTGCAGATGATATTCTTATCTCAATCTCAGGTAAAAAATTTAAAATATTATGTGAGGATCTCAATAAGGATCTAGAAAAACTAAGTTATTGGTTTCATCTGAACAAATTAAAACTAAATGTAAAAAAAACTACTTGTATGATAATTGCAAGTTCAAATCGTAAGATAAATAATATTTTTGCTGATAATCCAAATGTAAATATTATTTTAGACGGAGAAGTACTTAAATTTGAAAAAAATGTAAAATATCTTGGTATTTTAATTGATTGTACACTGAGTTTTAATGATCATGTTGAGATGATGTCAAAGAAAATTGGTAAAAAAATTGGTTATTTATGCAGAATTTCAGGGTTTTTAAGTACTTGGTGTAAAATAATGGTTTACAAAACCATAATTGCTCCTCATTTTGAATATTGCGTATCATTGTTTTTTAATACAAGTAAGAGAAATAATATGTTACAGAGACTGCAAAACAGAGCCATGAAAATTGTATTGGGTTGTAAAAAAAGAACCCATATAAAATTGATGCTAGAAACTTTGCAATGGTTTATAAGTGTTAATTAAAGGTTTGCCTTAAAGGTGCTGCTATTTTTTTATGATATTATTAATGATAAATTTCCAATTCATTTTAAAAAAGAGCTTATTAAGAATAGTGAAATGCATATTTATAATACAAGAGGCTGCAATAATTATTTTAGAAAATGTGTTAACAAACATAGATCGGAAGGATCAATTTATAACTGTGGTAAAAAATTGTTTAATGAATTGCCTATTAATATAAAAACATGTCCTACAAAAAAAATGTTTAAAAGATTATGTATAGAATTTGTTAAAGAAAAATTTGTGTATACCAGATAAATGTATAAGATTATAATTATATGTAATAAGTCAATAATATTTATATATTTTTTTTTATATAGCTATAATTGGTAACTATAAAATGTATAATTATTAAGATGGTTTTTTGTATCCTAAAAATATTGTACTGTATAGGCATAATATTCTATGAACTATCATAAATTTTATGAACCACCTGTTTTATATTGTTTAATTAAAACAATATATAAACTATATTTGTACTGAATAGCGAAAGCTAAATAAAGATTATTTCAATTTCTTCCCCCCTCATCTTCTTTTTGTGCATGTATTAAATAAGATAAATAATTGCTCATTATTTATGTTATGATATTGTGTGTGTTATTTTGTATGTATATTAAAACTTGATGTGAACATATGTTTGTCCTGCACAACCTCTTGTAAAATTTCAAAATTAATAAATAAAAAATAAATAAATAAATTATGATGTAATTCGAAAATTTAAGATATTCTTACATGGTACCATGAGTCGTCGCCTCTGAAGATTTCCATTTGCAGCCTTTTGTTAACCACCGTTCCCTATGTTATCCTTTAATATACGATACATGGTGATTAACATGCAGAAGGGAAGTTTTCAGAGGCGAGAGGAGTACGAGAGTTTACCATCGCACATTTCATATTAATATATGTTATATACCATTAATAAAAGTAATCATGCACCTTGAATGAAACGTCAGGACGTCAGACAGCTTGAACAGAAATCACATATATACAGTATTAAACACATCACATATATATATATATATATATATAATATATATATATATATATATATATATATATATATATATATATATATATATATATATAAGGCCGGGTAAAATGATAAATTAATTAATGTTTTCAAGTCGTTTAGTTGAGTCTGACTTCGGTTTTAATGTTGAACAAGTATGCCTAACTTCACGGCAAGATGATCAAGAAAGGCGGACACATCAACATTAACAACAAGGTTATATATATATATATAAAAAAAAATAGGGGAAGTGGACAGAGAAATCAACGTACTCTATTATATATAGCTAATCCAACTATTTTTAATGTATTTTTAATTCTGTTTTATGTTATAATTTCAATACGGCCGCGGCCGCAAGCGCCCGTGGGGGTTTGAAATGGTATATACAACAGGGGCGTAGACAAGGGGGGGGGGGTTTGGGTGTTATAACCCCCCCCCTTGAGAGCTGAACCTTAGTAAATTTTGAGGAAAAAATAACAAAAAATGGTACTCGACAGATACGATTTAGATAAAATTTTATGAAAAATTTTCTTAAAAAACACTTTAAAAATTTATATCCCCCAAACACATCGTTAATACATCTTTAATTTATTTAAAATCCGTCTACAGTATTATGATTATTTAAGTATACAATATAATTCTATTATTTAATTCCAATGTGCTTTTTTGCTTTTTTCGTCATCGATAATATATAACATCTAGTCTATGGACTATAAAAAAACTATTATTATAATTATATTATGTAGTATTCATTATTAAGTTATTTATGTTTTTGTAGACAACAATTTCAAACATAAAAAATGTTGAAAACATTCCCCGCATGATGTTCAGCATAAAACTAAAAATTATATAAATAATATTTTATTATTTTTTAGTTAATTATTATATAGGTATATTACATCTTACAGTTAATTGCCAGTTTTATTGTCTAATGTATAATACTGTACATATCTTTAATTTTATTACTGAAGTTAAAAAATCTGATTTTCTTAAATTAATTTTATTAATTTTACATCCTTAATGTAATAAATTGATTTTCCTGTCTTGAAAATTTAAATATAACTATTTTTTCTTGCTCGTACATCAATCAGTACATCGTCTTAAAATGTGGTCTATTTTTTTTATAAGGAAAAGTAGTGACAAAAATATTGTAACTACATAATTTACGATTTACAAATATAAGAAATTTGCTGCAACTTTTCATCGAAAAAAATTAAAGTCCACGTCCCTTTTTCAAAAAATTCGCGCATCATGAAGCTAATAAAAATAATATAAAAGTGGTTATTAGATGATTTAACTAAAATTATTTACTCAAAGCTTTATTTATTACTTCAACGTTCCTTTATACAGAAACCTTGTATTACTTATTACGTTAGTGCATCACGTACTGGCACGTATTGAAAAGAAATTAAAAAAAAATGGGTGCAAAAAATAATTTAAATAAATAATAATTTAATTTAATAATAATAAATAATTTAAATAATTTTAAAAAAACTGCATCAGGCCATACATTCTCTATAATAGTATTTTTTCATAATTTTACCCTAAAAAGGGGGCGTGTCCTTAAAAAAATCGCGCCTGCGGCGGGCTATTGGGGGGCTACGCCCCCCAAACCCCCCAGTGGGCTGCTCTCAATCTTGAAGAACCCCCCCCTTGGAAAAATCCTGGCTACGCCACTGATATACAATATCATATATATATTTAAAATGCAAAGAAACAACCAAAATATGCATATCATTAAGAAAGATTATTATTATAACATTTAAAGGTATATATATATATATATAAATTTTTGTCATAAATTCAACTGGGGATATTTCGGTGTGTTATTTCCCCGGGTGGCCACCACAAGAAAATATGGTGTACATACAATTACTATGTGGCCATCTACACATCAATAAGTGAACTAGCTACTTCTCAAATGCCATGGAGTGCCAAATTCAAAACATTTCTATTTTTCTTTCATGTTTATTTTATTTTTACATTTTGTTTTATAATAATAATTAATTATGAAGTCCTAGTTGATTTTGCATATTTTATTACACAATCATATTTCTTTCAGGAATAAATTATAAATATATGACACCACGCAAGATATTATTTAGATCTATATATTAATTGTTGAAAATTTAGAATGTATATATATATATATATATATATATATATATATATATATATATATATATATATATATATATATATATATATATATATATATATATATATATATATATATATATATATATATATATATACGTTTTGTATACGGCAAAGGCCAGAGCACAGACCAAAATAAAAAATTGTAACAAATTGCAGCTGTTCTTAAAAAATAAATTATAAGACACTCATAAAAAAATAAAAACTCTTAATTTCAAGGGATTGATATATAGAATATAAAGTTTTAATATTATGGGTTAAATATATGGCTCATCATATATATTATATGGCTGCATCAGTTATATATAATATATATAGTTTTTTGGGTATTCTTAATGGACAACATACATGAAATTTTTTTTATTGCAGAAATGAATAGAGGGTACCAAATTATGCTACTCTGAATTATTTTAGATTTTTTTGAAACCCAGAACTATTTTTAAATAATTATTGAAAGTGCGGCCACGCCCCCTGGAGGCGTCAATAGGCGTCCAGTCTCTATCCTTTTTATTAAGGCTGCAGGGGTGCCAACTGAAATCACAGGACTTTCAATAATTATTTAAAAATAGTTCCGGGTTTCAAAAAAATCTGAAAAAATTCAGAGTAGCATAATTTGGTACCATCTATTCATTTCTGCAATAAAAATTTTTCATGTATGTTGTCCATTCTTTCGATCGTTCCCCATTAATTAATTACTGCAAATTGTGCCTTGGAGATTCAATGCTGAAATAAGGCAGGGAAAAAGTAATTATATAATTATTAACTCATGCTGTTTCAAGGTGTGAAAAAAATAATAATAATACTACAGCTAAAAGCTGTAGACTTGAAATTTTTTTCTAGAAGACATCGAGTTATGTTTTGTCTGTTTTTTCCAATTTTTTCTAAAGATTTAATTTTCCCATTTGTGCTAAAAACATTTGCATGACTTTGATGTCACAGCTTTTTGCAACTTCATTTTAAGAAGTTAAAAGAAATCTAAATAAATATAATATATAAAAAAATTAATAAATGAATAAATAAATGAATAAATAAATGAATAAATAAATGAATAAATAAATGAATAAATGAATAAATAAATAAATAAATAAATAAATAATTAAATAAATAAATAAATAAATAAATAAACAAACAAACAAACAAACAAACAAACAAACAAACAAACAAACAAACAAACAAACAAACAAACAAACAAACAAACAAATAAATAAATAAATAAATAAATAAATAAATAAATAAATAAATAAATAAATAAATAAATACAACATAGAACTTGAGGTTCTCTATCCAAATATATGTAATGAAAAATTCAATGAAGGCTGTTTTGTTTATTGATTGATTCTATATTGACAAAGAAGAAAATAAAGAATTTTTTATGTTCCAAGACAGGGAAACAAAAATGCATTACAGTATATAGTATTTTTCATTTAATAAGCTTGCATAAATTATAATGATTTAAATTTACAGGAAGCTGAACATGAGTTTATCACAATATGCATTACATTATAGAAGCAATCACCTTAAAAGTTAACTTATAAATTAAATAAAATTAATGAAATTTAATAGCTGGGAGGGCCGAGCCAGATGGTAACTGACATTGGGGGCATTTTTTTCTACCAGGCACAGATCCAGGGGGGGGCTGGGGGAGGAAGGGAGCTGCAGCTCCCACCCCCCTGAAATTTTAAATTTAGCATGGGCACTATAGGCATTCCGATTTTTTTTTTTTTTAACATTGGCCTTATGGAGGCAGCCCCCTCCCCTCCCCCATTTTTTTTTCTGGATCCACGCCTATTTACTACTAGTAATAGGGTGACTTTCTTCGTTAAAAAAAAGGCGAATTTTAGAACTTTGTTGAGGGAATGTAATCACAGAGCAAACTTGAGCTCACTGTTATGATTCAAACAGAGTAGAAATTTTGTTAAATAGCCACGCAACACATTCATACACTGTGTGCGTGCATGGTAACAAGAGGTTATTTCAAAAACAATTTTTCTAATGCTCATATCTATGATGAATAGAAAACGTAATAGAAATTAACATTATAGTACTTTTACAATGATATTTTACATCATATGATATTAATTTACAGTAGCCAATAAAAATTGTGTTTACTGTATTATCGTTTCAAAATATTAAAACCGCAACACCCAGAATAAACTGTATTTGATTTATTTTTCAAGTCTGCTTAGACGTTTTGTGCATTGTGCATTGGTTTTAGACAAATTCTTTCAAACTTTAAAGTAAACAAAATACAGTTACAATAAAATATAACAACTGTACATACAACAGAGTCTTTGTGGTCTAATTTGAAGGAATTTTGGAATTTTTGATAGAATTTGCTTGTCACACTGGATGAGTGGGTCATTGATTTTATCAGTATAGTAGTGCATACAAAGTGTCCCAAAATTTGGACTAAATTTCAACAAAAGGTCAAGAGAAAATTATGCCCCAGAGAGAAAAGAACTCAAGTAAAAAAGCTATAAATCTTTTGTGAAATTCCCAGCAAACCTGGTATTTAAACCTTTATCCTCTTTCTTAAAACACTAATTAAGATTATAATAAATAATAAGAAAATCAATTTAAGTTAAAATTAACAGAGTCGTGATTGATAAACATGGTGTATCAATTGTTAATACAGAACTGGTTCTTTGCCCATCACTTAGTGTCCAGGGCTACTTTTGCCATTGTTAGTCTGTTCAAATCACACTCTCCAATCTAGCAGATGGGCTGTGGCAGGAAGTGCTGATAGTAGCTGCGAGTGAACTCCACCATGATGTCCAGGGTACATTCGGGCAGCTCAGACGTGCACACCCCTGGCGAGCCGCTGAAGCTTGTGAACGCCGGCACCACCGTCTCTGGGGGCAGCACTGTGTTGTCTGCAATGTAGCAGCAGTCTTTGAGCACACTGCGACGACCCTGAAACAGTCAACAATATTAACATAGTACACAGTTGTCACCAGATTTACTCACACTAGTACTAAATTTCTAGAAATACTAGCAGAGAAATGCATTATAACTTCAAATGCACATGAAGTTATAATGAGACAACATAGGATTGAAATTTCAATGCTTTTTGTTGGTGTCGTAGGAGGTCAAGTACCGATAACATAAGGAGTGCCAAAGCATTAAGGGAGGACATTGACTTAAAATGTATTAAATCTACAGAAATGCCAGTCAAAGGCATAAAGTAACTATAAGATTTAGAGCAGTGGCCTGAAAAGTGAGAATTGAATAGATAATATGAAAGCCCAACCTCTGTTGAATTATAGTAGAGCAAAATAAACTATAGAAATATCTGTGCTTGGATATTAGAAACAGCAAAAAGGGTTTGAATTTTTTCCACTTTTAATTTTATTAATGTCGTCAAAAACAAGTTGACAATTACAGTATTATTACTGAGGTTCTAGCAGAATACATTTTTCTTTAATTAAGAAACCGGGCCTCATTTACTTTTAATATACTTACTTATACATTTACTGTACTTATACTTTTAATGTTTGCACTGTTTTTTTTTTTTTTTTTTTTTTTTTTTTTTTGTTTTAATTACGGGCAACTGTAAGAAGTTGTGGCTGCAAAGTAAGAAATCCTGAGGTCATAAAAATCACAGTCAACCATTGCTTCAATACTATTGATTTCAGCTCTCACAGAAATTCTTAAGTTACCACCTCAACATCGCAAAGCTCGCGAATAAAAATAATCCAAATGATTACCACCTATAATTAACACTTGGTCTAATTTGTAATTTGAGCCTTGATACATTTTAATATTTACAATGAAGACCCTCTCAGGATGAAAATGTAGCATGAAAATCAGTAAGATATTATTTATATTTAGCAGAACACAAAAGCAAATGATAATTCTAGGTTTCAGGTAAAAATTTACCAAGGACATTTTGCAAGTAGCCTTTTCACACAATTTAAATGAAATTATCAATATTTTTTTATTGACAGACCAAGTCTATGGAGGCTTCATTAATTATATTAAAAATAACTCCTCACCTGCTATCAAATCGTTACCTTTTGCTATATTGTACCTCAAGATACTATAAATATTTTTAACTGTAATTATAATGGCACAACTACTTCTACTCAGCTATATTGTTTCATACTCACAATGACACAGTTCTTGCCAATGTAGACGTAGCTGCCAACCTGAGCTGCGTTAACAACAGAGTTCTCTCCGAAGAATACGTGGTCCCCAATGTGCAGGGGGAAGAATGCGACTCTGAAAGTTGAAAACAGAGTCAAGATTGATGCCTCAGTGCCAGTACTGTTAATTAAATACAGCACTCAGGCAATACTCGGGCAATTCACTCCCTCCTTTCACCCCCTCCCCTGCCCCTTGATGCATTTTTATGCTATTTTTCTCCATTGTAACACATAATTAAATTATTATTATTATTTTCTTTCTTAAATTGTACAGCAAGCAAATCTGTGCAGATAAGCCCAAGTGCCCTAAAGTTTGTATGAAAGATCAGCAATACAGCATCTCTTGATACAGTATTTTATGTGACATATTTACATAAGTAATAATCTAATATTTAATAAGCTATCTGCCTACAACAATCTTGAATATATACCAGAACGTATCAGGTGAGTGCAACTATGAGCTGTAAATTGATAAAGCTCACCATGATATAGCAGATAGCTCATTATTAAAATGTAAATACTGTAGTACAGGACAAGGCTAAAATTGAGTACATAAAGGACCAAGAGATGGCGCTAAGCGCTGAAATTTTGGCGAGGATACAGCAATACCTATAGCATTGGGAGAATCACAAAAACAACAAATTTTATATGAAATACATCTTTTACGAAGTTGAAATATTTTTTTATATTTGTCCGAACGTATTTGACAACTAATTATGGTGTTGACACTTCTGTAAAATTATGCTGTGGCTGCTGAGAGAGCATTTACATGATTTTACAATGTTAAACATAATACAATGGGCCTCGCTAGACCCACGTAGTTCAGCTGTTTCCCGTCAGTTTCCGGGAGGGGCGCTACTAACTTTATGACGTCAATACACTTCATAAATTATATTTCACTCAGAATTTATGAAACTATAGTACACTTATTCATCTCTTTTAATATTTTTAAGAAAACATTTTCTATTCCCCTTTTAAAGCAAACAAGTTTATTTTTAGAATTAAAATGTCTAAAATATGAATCATAGCCATATTCTAACACACAGTGTGCACTACAATTATAGTAGTATTAAAAAATATTCACTGGTATATTCATATATACAGGTACACTGAAAATTACTAATGTTAAGCCCATGAACTATCACTTTCCATCAGGGCAATTTCCATAGCGACGACAATGAGTGAAGCCCAGGTTGTGGTGCTCGAAGGTCAACTCACCCCTTACTGAACTTTTTGAAGGGTGGTCTGATGACAGCCCCCTTACTAATGATGCAGTACCTCCCTGAACGAACGTTGGCCAGGTCACCGCGGATTATTGCCTCCGATTGTACAATGGTCTTGCCATGTAGGATGATGTTCTGTGACCCACACAAAACTGTCTGGCGGCATACCTTGTTTCCAGACGCCTGTAAAAACAATGCTTACTGTAATAACAATTTGAAAACTAATTACTGAATTGACATTAAGTTGCAAAAATGCATGGACTCATTAATTTGAGCAATTCTGAAGCTAGGGGAACAAAGGGAGGGGTTTAAGACCATAATATTAACAATATTGTTACTGTACTATTAAAATTGCAAAATATGCATATAGCCACACTTATTACCGGTATTTTTTTTATCTCCTGTAACCTTGCCTGTAACTCACAAGATAGGGGGGGGGGGAAATAAAGTATATTATGTATTATGTATTATGTATTTTTGGAAGCTGGGGCTTGAGTGATGAGTACTGAGAAATTGTGTGGGGCCTGTAAGAAGGTGGTTGATGAGGAGATCAATGCCTTGCAGTGTAATGATCCACTGTGCTTGAAGTGGTATCATGCAGATTGTGAGGGAATTAATGGGGTGGCTTTAAGCGAGTTGAAGGGTCATGATGCGCCTGAGCTTTGGGTTTGTAGAGTTTGTTCGGCTGTTGCTAAGAGGTTGGTGGTGGAGAGAGAGGCTTTGATTGAGAGTTTAGAAAACATAATTGATGGGAAGGTTCGGCAGGCAGTTCGGGCTGCGGAAGTGAGATTGGAGGAGATGGTCGAGGATGATCGATCGGAGAGAGAGGACTTGGAGAGGCAAGTTGAGAACTTGCTAGTGGAGATTAAGAAAATTAAGGGAGCAAGGATTAAGGGCGGGTAGCGGGGTTAAAGGTAGGAGGCAGTTTGTAGATAATGGTAAATTAAGAGTTATGGAGTTGAATGCTAGGAGTATCCTTGGTAAGTTAACGTTATTTAAAACCAAGGTTGAGTTGTATGACCCGGATGTTGTTGTTATAGTAGAGACGTGTTTAGATGGTGATGTTTTGGATGCAGAGTTAGGATTGTTGACGTATGATATTTTTAGAAGAGACCGCAATAGAGATGGGGGCGGTGTGCTGGTGGCTGTGCGGAAGCAGTTGAAGGGGAAGGTTGAATGGGTTGAGCCTGATTGTGAGCTGCTAGGGGTGGAAATTATATTGAATGTCGAGAAGATTAAAATTTTTGCTGGTTACAGACCTAGGGATGATGCAGTGAATAATTTAATGTTGCAAAGATTGTTGGGTCGGTTGGATGAGTTGAGTCCCGTGCAAACGGTAATAGTGGTGGGTGATTTAAATTTACCGCATGTGGATTGGGAGGATAGGCGAGAAGTTGGGGGCTCGGAGAGTCAGAGGTTGATTGCTAAAGTTTTAAATAGAGATTTAGTGCAGGTGGTTGAGGAATATACACGAGAGCATGTGACTGGTACCAGAAATATTCTGGATGTAGTTTTGGTTCGGCCAGCTGAAATGTGGATAGATACGCAGGTGGTTAGGGGAATTAGTGATCACAGGATTCCCATTGTTGATTTTGTTGTTGGAAAATCAGTTCAGTCTGAGAATGTTAAAAAGAAGATATGGTTTTATGGGAAGGCTGATGTTGATCATTTGGAGAGTGAGTTAAGTGATAGATTTGATGGTTGGAAAGCGGTTGGGGCTGATGTAAATGAATTATGGAATTCCTATGTCGACATATGTTGTGAATTAAGGGAAAGTTGTGTTCCATCTAAATTGGTGGCAAGTGAAGTGGATCCGCTACAGTATAATAAGGAGGTTAGATGTAGGAAGCGACGTTTGCGCAGGGTGTATGGGCGTTACAGGAGAGGGGAGGTGCGAAAGAGTGCGGTCGTTGAAGCAGAAATGCAGTTAAATTCTGCGAAGAAGGTAGCAGAGGACAATTTTATGCGGAAAATGTTTGATGAAAAGGATGTGTTGGGAAGCAGGCGACGTATGTTTCATCATATTAAGAGGTTGAGAATGGCAGGCAATGAAATGCCTGTGTTGAAGGATGACTTGGGTACTTATGTTACGGAGGTGGAGAAGGCTAATGCATGTGCACGGCAGTATCAGTCTGTTTTTCAGGATACTGTAAATCGTGGGGCTGGAAGTGATGATTTTCAAGCGGCAGGGGTGGAGCAGGGAGTTGAGGGTGAGAGACGGGCTAGTACAAATCGAGGTAGGAAGTTTAGGGTGAGATTTAAGGATGTGAGGAGAGCTTTGATGTCTTTGGTGAAGGGCAAAGCGTCAGGTCCGGATGATATTTCATGTTCATTTTTGAAATTAAATGTTGGCTTACATTGCAGGTATCTGGTTCATTTATTTAGGGTCATCTTAGCAGCAGGTAAGATACCTGATGGTTGGCGAGAGGCTTGGGTTATTCCAATACATAAGGGAGGTTCGAAATGTGATGCCAAGAATTATAGGCCAGTTAGTTTGACCTCAGTGGTGTCAAAGGTGTTGGAGAAGGTTGTAGTGAAATTTGTCATGCAGGAGTTGGAGGAATCAAGTTTCTTTGGAGGGCAGCAGCATGGTTTTCGTAAGCATTTTTCTTGTGAAACACAGTTAGCTGGGTTAGTGCAGGAGTTGTCTGATGTGTTGGATGCTGGGGGAGAGATGCATGCGATTTTTCTGGATTTTGAAAAAGCTTTTGATAAGGTGCCTCATAGGGAGTTGGTAAATAAGGTTCGGCACTGCGTTGGAGATGAGGCGTTGGTGTCGCTGATTGAGGATTTTCTAAGGGATAGGGTGCAGAGAGTTAGGGTTGGAGCTGCGTTTTCAGACCATGTTAGAGTATCGTCAGGGGTTCCCCAGGGCAGTGTCTTGGGTCCTTTATTATTTCTGAATTATTTAGAGGATTTGCCAAGAGGAGTGAAGTCGAAGGTGAGACTGTTTGCAGATGACAGTGTTGTGTATAGGAAGGTGGAAAGTGAGGATGACGTTGTTGAACTTCAGCAGGATCTTGATATTTTGCAAGGGTGGGTTGATGATAATGGGATGAAGTTGAATGTGGCGAAGTGTTGTGTGGTTGTGTTTGGCAGGAAAAGGACAAGGAGGGTGTTGCAGTATATATTGGGGGGTGAAGTTTTGAAAGAAGTTGAGAAGTACAAGTATTTGGGTGTGGTGCTGCACAGAAAATTGATGTGGAATGAACATATTAAGTATGTTACTTCTAAGAGTAGAAAGTTCTTGGAGTTTGTTATGAGAAATCTGAAGGGAGCTAGTATGTTCGTGAGAGATAGCGCTTATAGAGCCATGGTGAGACCGATGCTTGAGTATGGATGCAGTGTTTGGGATCCATACAGGAATGTTGGGGTGAAGGAGTTGGAGAAGGTGCAGAGAAGAGCAGCGAGAAGAGTTATGGGGCGTATGGGAAGATGGAAGTTGGTGGGAGATGGAAAGGAGGTCAGAAAAGAGTTTGAGAGTGTAACTGCGATGATTGATAAGTTAGGGTGGGAGTTGCTGGAGGAGAGAAGGAGAAATTGTCGACTTGGTGTTATGTATAAAATAACAAGAAATAGTGAGGGTTGGAGGGAGTTGAGCTCTCGTATTAAGAGAGGTGTTTACATTGGAAGGAGTGATCACAGTTGGAAGTTGGATTTTGTCGGCAGTAGAAGTGATGTGGGAAAATATTCCTTCATTAACAGGACTGTAAGAGAGTGGAATTTGCTGAAGGCAGAAGTTGTTGAAGCGGAGAGTTATGAGTTGTTTAAGAGGGTTTTGAGACAAGCAAACCCTTCGCGAGCCACCGTGGCGTAGCCACATTTGCCGCGTTAATTTTATTATTATTATTATTATATTCTAAACAGCCTGTACTGAATTGAATTGAATTGAAATAATCTTTATTTAGCTTTCGCTATTCAGTACAAATATAGTTTATATATTGTTTTAATTAAACAATATAAAACAGGTGGTTCATAAAATTTATGATAGTTCATAGAGTTTTATGCCTACAGTACAATATTTTTAGGATACAAAAAACCATCTTAATAATTATACATTTTATAGTTACCAATTATAGCTATAAAAAAATAAAATATATTAATGACTTGTTACATATGCATATAATTATAATCTTATATGCATACATTACTGAATTACTGAATTTGTAATCTTTAATGGAGTATGCATACCTGATCTAGGTATGCATACTGTACTACACAACAAAGTGCAATTGCATCACAACACATACGTAGTTTTGATACCTTACTAACCATACTGTATGCATATGCATATTGTATGCATTCACGGTATGCCTACAGTATACGTACTGTATGCATACAATACAGTATGCATAGTTAATGATATTAAAACTTACCGTTTCCACATAATCAGCTTTATTGTAATAAACATCATGTAACTCCATTCTGATTAGTCAAATTTCAAACTAGAACTACGAATAATTTTGAAATAGAAATATTAAAAAAAGAAAACACCTTTTTTATATGCCAGCAGACGAAAGGCTAGTCATAGCGTTCTCACCTTCGTCTAAAACAGCTGGAAACATCGGGATTTCAACGACAATTTCCGAAGCTTCACGAATGCGGTTGCAGAGCGCCAAAACATTACAAATTTTGTTGCATGTAATGCATGATCACTCTTCATCAGTATATCAGTATAATATACTATACAGTATAATATATCGTCGTGTGCATGATCACGAAACGCGAAAACACTTTATTATTTAAATAAAGCTGTATATTATATAAAAAAATACACATGCAGGCTACATATTGTATCAAATATATTCAAGGAACCGCGTTTAAAATATATAAAATTATTAAAATTAATAAGTATCTATCATACACAGATCATACGAGTCTCTACCACAGAGTTGCACTTACTAAGTCACTTAGTAAGTGCAACTCTGTGGTCTCTACGTCAAAAGAACGAAAAATAAAAGAACGAAAACAATTTTTACGAAAAATAAGATAAATAATATAAATAATAAATAATAATAAATAATAAATAATATTTTTATTATTAAAAATAAATAAGACAAATATTGCTATTCGCACCGAATTATTCTGTAAATAAGACATAAAAACGCTATTCGCACGTTAAAATGGTGAGAAAGTTGACGTGCGAATAGCAGTTACTACTTACTGTTGCTATTCGCACGTTATATTCTGTACACGATATTAACGTGCGAATAACACATGTAAAGAGTAAATGCTATTCGCACGTTATATTTTGAACACGTTATTAACGTGCAAATAGCACAAGTAAGGAGTAAATGCTATTCGCAGGTTATTTTCTGTACAAATTGTAGTGAACGAAAAAATCCCGAGGAAAGAAGAATTGGGACGCAACTCTCCACTTTTTTTTTATCTTGTGCGCATGCGCCGATTTCTTCACGCACGCATGTTTAAAACATATATTAATATATAATACAATTTTATTTTCATTGTATTTCAAATTTCACTCGTGATCTTATTATAGCTACAATGACAACTACTAAAACAGAGTTGTTTGCTTTTTTTTTTTGTTTTACGAGGAAAAATGGCATAGAAGGTATACGGACGACGGCAGGCGCGGATCCAAGGGGGGGGGGGCGATGGGGGCGATCGCCCCCCCCCCCAAAGGTCCCAAAATACATTGAAGGTATTACCACCCCCCACCCATCGCCCCCCCCCCCCTCCCACTCCAAAATTTAACATTGCGGGATAGGGCACCGCCCCCCCCCCCCAAAGCCGCGGGCTGGATCCGCCCCTGGACGACGGTCAGATCGGTCAGGAGGGTAGAAAAGAGAAAGTGGAGGTACAGCTATAATACTATGGCATATTAGATAGGAAAAAATGACAAAAATAAATAGAAAAAAATAGTATATATTCTATATATAATGATGGGATTTTTTATACTATATCGTTTATTGGCGTATTTTTACAATTGTTTAAACCTGATTTGTTTTGTTTAATTAAGTGAAAAAAAAATCAAAATACGTAATTTGTTTATATCTATAATTAATCTGTGTATTCTGGTCCTCCATAGGGCAGCCTAACTTACAGGAGCATGACGTCAGCGCAATCAGCTATTAACTCTATAATATATACTGGGTATATAGTCATTGACCTGTATAGATATCCCTTTTTGAGATAGTCTGACTTAGGTCCCCTCTTTCCATGGGCCTGCGGACCCTCATTCTGTATATATTATATATTTAGAAATATATGCCATGCAGCCATGTGCATCACAATTAAAATAATTTCATTGAATATTATAATAATTATTGTTTTCGCTGTTCAATATATTATAATTATTATACTCTATAATGTGCAGCTATTTGAGACAATATATAGCCTAGCTATATATATTATAACTACATACAGAATGAGGGCCCGCAGGACCATATATGGCAAGAGGGGACCTAAGCATCTCAGATTAGCTCAAAAGGGGCTAGATCACGAGAGTGACATTTAAAATACAACGGAGTATATCGACCTGAAATTTTTTTGTTGCAGAAATGGATTATAGAGGGTGCAAAGTTATGCTACCCTGATTTTTTCCAGTTTTTTTTTTTTTTGCGGCCGGGAACCATTTTTTTAAAAATATTGAATCTCTTTTTTGTGACGTCACGAGGCGGCAAGTCCTATCTCTTTCATAAGGAGCGGCGTCTCATGACGTCACGAAAAGAACTTTCAATAATTTTTAAAAAATAGTTCCCGGTCTCAAAAAAATGTGAAAAAAATCAGAGTAACTTTGCACCCTCTATAATCCATTTCTGCAATAAAAAATTTAAGGTCAATACTCCATTAACATTGAATCGTGTGGGGTACGTAATAATTAATTAAGCCATGATGCAGTAGCATTAATAGCATTATCAATATCATATTACCGCGATCGATAAATAACGAATTATAATGCCATGCAGCTAGAGAAAATGTATAATAAATTACAATCATCATTGTAAAATACGATAAGTAAAATATAATGCAATAAGTAATTGAAATTGTGTTCATGAATTTCGATCCATAATTGTAATATTGTACGTCCTGCTGCATAATAATGGTGTGTATAATATATTTATATAGTTGATTAGTTGCAGTTTAAATTCCTGGAATATATAATATACCAAAAAAATTATATTTTCTCGGTATACACGGCGGACCAAAAATAATTATAAATATACAACAAATTAAAACTAATTAAAGTAGAGTGAGAGATTTCATTTTTTGGAAAATTTTATTTTCTAAAACTAGTTTTACTCGCCCTCTATTGAGAAATGAAAACCAAAAAATTCCATCTCAAATAGCTTCACCACAAAAAATTCCCAAAGTTGGTGTTTCGGAGGCCTTTAACATGCATCCTTATGGAACAGAAAACAGCTTTTTACACAAACTTTGTCTGAACTATGGTACCAATTAAAAAATACGTACGTAATCTATGATGAATTCTTTAATGGATTTTCAAATAATTTTTTTTTTTTACCGAGCCGTTTTTCCATGCAAAAAAATATATTTAACATTTTGCGGGTTAATTCCCATAGGGATTTTCAAGATTTTTTTCCGAAAAAACGGCTCCGTAAAAAAAAAATTTATTTGAAAATCCATTAATAAAGAATTTATCATAGATTACGTACGTATTTTTTAATTGGTACCATAGTTCGGACGAAGTTGGAGTAAAAAGCTGTTTTCTGTTCCATAAGGATGCATGTTAACGGCCTCCGAAAGAAACACCAACTTAATTTGGGAATTTTTTGTGGTGAAGCTATTTGAGATGGAATTTTTTGGTTTTCATTTCTCAATAGAGGGTGAGTTAAACTATTTTTAGAAAATAAAATATTCCAAAAAATGAAATCGCTCACTCTACTTAAACTATCATGATGCAATTCATGAGTTGTAAAATGTTGTTCAAAGAGCTAAACATTCTGCTACCGTTGCCAGATTTGTATATAGCTCAAGTATCAATGTTTGTTAAAAAGAACCCGCATTATTTTGAAAAATGTAAATTCAAGCATAATTATACTACACGGCATAAAGATAATTTTGTACTCTCACGCCATAGAACAACAGCATATCAACAAGGACTACTATACAGTGCACAAAAATTCTTTAACCATATCCCGATGTACATAAAATGTGAAAATAGTTTGCCCATGTTTAAGAAGAAAGTGAAAGAATATCTTCTTCAAAAAGAGATATACAAGATGGACGATTTTTTTAAAGACTGAAATGAATTAACCACCATTATTTATGTATATTATTGACTTGTCTTTATGGAAGATTAAGAAACTTCTTATTTCTTATTTAAAATTTAATAAATATATTATAAAATCTTAAAAATCGATCTTCTGTTAATATAGAACTGGAAAATCAAACTGAGTTTTTTATACTGTATATAAATTAACTTTAATTGAGCAGGCAGTATGCAGTGCTTGAAAAAAAAAATATATATATATAAATTAAGAAAAGAAATAAAATATTACTTTCGGCCAAAATTAAAAAGTTGGCAATTATTGTTTTTGTAAATTGTTTTTTTTTAGAGGAAATTATTTTTTTCAAAGAAAGAAGATTTTTTTAATTTGAACTTTTATTAGAAATTAAATATTTTATTACAATGGACAACCTGCATGACCAATTTTTTATAGCAAAAATGAATAGAGGGTACCAAATTATGCTACTCTGAATTTTTTCAGACTTTTTTAAGTCCTATAGAACTATTTTAAAATAAATATTGAAATTGCGGCTACGCCCTCTGAAGGCGTCAATTGGCATCTAGGCCCCAGCCAGTGGCTTAGCCAGGATTTGCCCAAGAAGGGGGGGGGGGTCCTCAGGATAAAGATCGAGAAAACACCCAATAGGCCGCCACAGACGCTCTTTTTCTAGAGAACACACCGCTTTTTTTGGGGTAAAGTTGTGGAAAAATACTATTATAGAAAATGTATATGGTCTAGCTCAGGCACGGACTGGCCTACCGATCCACCGAGCGTGGGTCGGTGGGCCGCGACAAAAGTGGGCCGCCGGGGCAAATGTGGGCCGCCGGCCACAAAGAAAAAAAGAGGGTAAAAAAGAGAAAAGAAAGAGGGAGAAGGAGAAGGATAAAAAGGAAAATAAGAACAAAATGATAACAACCAACTATTAGCGACATTAAAGAGATTTTTAAAACCCATGATGCATGCAATGAACAATTATTATTATATAATGGACCATTTTATCTTAATGTAGAGATCCTATCAGGAAAAAATGAGTTAGTATTTTCTAAAAATCGTTCAAGTGATCCACCGTATCGAACCGAAAAAAAAATCTATCTCGCATAAACGTTTGCCAGGAAATAAATCCAAAGTCAGAGTAAACGAGTCGCTTAACATTTTAAGGCCTTACCTATATAACCAAGACACTCGAATATCTCGAAAAAATAAACCCTAGGTCTTAGGTGATATGAAAAAAATATAGCGATGTTCTGTGACACGAGCTTTAACCAAAAACCACAATTATTTTTTTTTGCTCGAATCCATTTATCCGTAAAAAATAACAGTCTATAGCAATTAATGTTCATTCCCATAAGATTTTTTCTTTATTTTTGTTGTACGTCGGAAAAATGGTTTGGAGCCAAAAAATTTGGTTGGTCATAGAACCAAAGAATTAATATTTTTTCTCTGATAGAAAATCGTTACATTTTTCCTACCACCTAACGGTGTATTTTTTTCTTTTATTTTTAAGATATTCGAGGGTCTTTGTAAACGACACGTTTGCTGTAACTTTGGAATTTTTTCTGGCAAACCTATGTAAGATAGAATTTTTTGGAATACGGTTTGATATGGAGGACCACTTGAATTATTTTAAAAAAATACTAACTCAACTGATAGGAACCTCATAGGAACTCTACTTTAAGCTGAAATTACACGGTACAAAATTTCAAATTATGGAACACTGCATTCAATTTTTCATTTTTTATAAGAAAATTTCCACGCTATTTGTTTGTATTATAGAGACTTTTTTTTTTTTTTTTTTTTGTAAGAAAATATTGATAAAAAAATGTATCATGTAATAACGTCTTTCATAAATCAAGGAATTTATACACAGTATGCCTGGTATACTGCGCTTGTGATGTTATATGAAAAATCAGGTCTTTCTAAGTACTATGGGAGTTTTATCCAGGGCAGACTATATATATGCGACCCAGGAAATTTTAGTACTTTCAAATAAAGTTAAATCACTAAATTTGGAATAATAAAAAATAACTATAGCATTATATTACATTACAATCAAGTGGAAATTAACATGCATCAGAAAAATATTTCAGAGATTAAGAGATTAAATTATTTTAACGAATTTTGGTTAGATTACTTTGATGAAAACGGTATTAAAAATAAAATTTCACTACAAAATGAAAAAAAAAAAAAAAAAAAAATGTAATATACATTTATTCTTAAAAAAAAAGCATTTCAATTTTAATTAATGCAGAAGGAAATTAAAAACTAACTAAAATTTAAACTTGCATACAAGTTCTCAAAATTACGTATAATATATTATTAAGAAAATTCCATTTTCAAACTCGTACGTAATTAATTGAATTTAAATACTCGGTTTATTAAGCAATTAATTTTATTAATATATTTATATTGCATGTTACACAGTATTTTTAGCCTTGTCTTGATTTATATTTTGTCCAATGGACACGCGGGCGCCTTATAAGTTTTTTTTTTTTTTTTTTTGCATTAATGAATGAATGTAGATGATAATGGGTACCAAATTATTTTTTTAATGACATAATTTTAAATATTTTTTAAAACCAATTGTATTTGCAACTAAAAATATACTTAGTAGTCTCATTTTTTTTCCTTAAAAAACATAATTGTACATAGGATTTCTATGAAGTATCATTAAATAATTGATTTCAGTTTTTAGTGTAATTTGTTAAAAATTTAGTGAAAATTCTAAAAGAAATCCTAAAAAAAATCGCACCTGCGGCGGACTACTGGGGAGCTATAACGCCTCACAGACCCCCCTTTCGAGTGTTAGCCTCAGCCTCTGTGGGCCGTCGTTCCTTCTCGCTCGGTGGGCCGTTGCGGCCCAGGGAATTAATAATTAATAAAATAAAAATAAGACTAGCTAGCTGATGCAATTTATTAAAATGTTGTATTTTTTCACCCCATTATTTTTATTTCTTTTTAATACGTGCACTATATAACGTAATAAATATAGCTTAATATAATTTGAGTAAATCATTTTAGTTAAATCAAGTAATGTTCATCAGCAGGGGCATACATGACAAAAATGTGTAAATTGCTCCAAAATACCAATCAATCAATCAAGTAATTCATCAATATAACCACTTTTATATTATTTTTATTAGTTTTATGATATTAGTTTTATGATTAGTTTTATTAGTTTTATATACAAATTTTATTTAATATATTATATAGTACACTGATGTAATTCGGATATTAAATTTTTTCGGAAGAAAATTGAGTTCTATATATTATTATATAGGTAATGCTTTCTAAACACAGTTCATATATATAATATATATATATATATATATATATATATATATATATATATATATATATATATATATATATATATATATATGGTTTAATAGACAATAATGGTTGCATTTTTTTATTTCATAATTAGAAAATATACCTAAAATTATGCTTTTCTGAATTTTTTCAGATTTTTTGGAGTGCGGGAACTAATTTTAAAAAAACATTTAAAATTTCTGAATTAGGGTGGTACACCTGATGGGACAACCGTGACGTCATTTGTCGTGCTGTGATGCAACGTTGCTGCAGGACATCGGTGATCTGGCGAGAACTAGTCACCGCACAGTCCAACACTGTTCTTGATGCCTGTTTTATATTTTTAAGGCATGTTGAAACGAGTCAGAATTAATCATTTATTTAGTTGCCATAATTCTTTGGTAGGAAAGAGCTACGCAGTGTTCGATATAATATAGAAAATATAATAATTAATCTACATAGTGCAGCAGCATAATTAATTTTGGACTAAAGAAAATTAGTTAGTTAAAATTAATACAGTATTTTAATTGTAAGAAATGCAACTCGTATGATCCATCCTGCAGGCTTTCGATCGAGGCGCCTTATGGACTATATATATAACTCACCTTATTTTGAGCACTGCATGCTTATACAAATAGTTTGAAATAATTTTTTCATATAGGTGATATAATACGAATTTACGAGACCTATATGTATAAGGTATAAACATAATTATGTAGTAATATTAAAATTATATTGTTATCGCACCATGTAATTTTGCTTAGTTATAATAGAAGAAAAAAAGAAGAAAATATAATTAAAATAATTATTATAAATATTTGGAGTATTTTTATTAATGTTACTAAATAATGAGATTGTAATATTTTATTGCAATGAATAATTTACAACATCACTTACTTTACGTATGTAATATTATGTGAAGCAAAAACAAAAAAATCATGCAAAGAATAAAACTGTTCGTTTCTTTATATTTCATTGTGAATAAAAAATAAAAATATTAATTTGTGAATTGCGATATCTATTTTTTTTACCAACATAAATGTTCGAAAATTGAGTTCAATTTACATTAGGATGTTGACATTCATGTCCTTTTTGATTTTTGTTGATACGTCACTCCTAACTCGCGCTATGCGGCCACCAGTACGAGAAAACGTGGTCGCGGCCGCCGCGCGGCCGTACGCTTGCATGTAAAAGATCGCTTCGACCTTCAGCGATGTGACGTCATCGCTACTAGCCGCGTGGCATTTTTTCGCTCATATCTAGACAACGGTGCGACTTAAGCAACTAAAACTTGCGTCCGGACTCTTGTGAGGACCATATCTGCATATGAATTTTCAAGTTCAGGAACCCTTTAAGGAAAATAATAAGTATTAAATAGTAAGCAAGTTCTGCATTGCTCTGCTTTATAAAACCGAGTCTAAAGACAGATAGCTGTATTTTTAGCCTGTTATGACGTCCATGCGCGGATTCAGAAAAAAAACAACGGGTGCATGCATGGGCTGCCTCCAATAAGGCCATAATGTTAAATAAAAAAGTTGCCCATGTTAAATACAACTCTTCGGGGTAGGGGGCCGTCTACAGCCCCCCCCCCCCCTTTCCTGGATCCGCGCCTGATGACGCCATCGATCGAGTCATGCTGATCCGATGCATGATTAATTATAAACTTAATTTTATAATTATATTGAATAGTAACGTACGTGCCATGATTTTTATAAGTAGATGCAATAATATAATAATAACCAGTGGTGAAAGTAGTTTCAATATTTTACAAGTGCGCTTCAGATAGAGGCCTGAAGGGCCAAAAACCACTCCGGTGGCCCAGTTGTATCATGTCCGGAGGCACGATTTTTTGGGAAAAAGGGGCGTGGCTTCTTATTTTTTAATATTGAAATGTTGTTTTAAAATTGATTTATAGTATTTGAATATATCTTCATTTTAAGTAAAATTAAATAATTATCCAAACGTTGAAAAAATAACTAAATAAATAAAAATTTAATGAGTGATTTAAATTAATTTCTTAAAAAGAATATTCAAAAATATTCCTTGTGCTATATGCTATATCTCAGAGGGGTGTCAAACTCGCGGCCCGCGAGGTCGTTTTCAGTTGCCCGTCAACAAATAATAAAAATAATTGAGTTTACGAATAAAAACATCAAGAAAAATAAAATCGTCAAATTTAAAAAAATCCGCTTCAAAAACTTAAATTAATAATTAAATTTTATTTTTAGTGAAATATCCCTATGTTTCTGTATAAAAAATGTTAAAAAATAAAAACTGCCATGACCCCGTTTCTAAAAAATAAAAAAAAATGCGCCTGTGGCGGGCTACGGGGGCCGGGGGGCTAGCACCCCCAGACCCCTTACTGTATCGAAGCCCTGCACTACCTCGACTTCAAAACCGTATCCCCCCTCTCCCCCCACCACGCAAGGCCCCACGGCCCGCGGTCAGCTGCAGTTTCTCCCATGTGGCCCGCCACTAGAAATGAGTTTGACACCCCTGCTATATCTAATAATCTAATGATTTTATTAATCAGCTAATAAAAAATTTAATATGAAAAAAAAAAATCACTACAGTGATTTCTACAGCAAATCGATCTTCATTGTTTAAATGACAGCAGAATTAATATAGTAAAAATACTTCACAGTTAACTTTTAAGGGTATTATGGGTAAGGTAATGCGAGCCCAATGGTAAAAAAAAAATCTCACACATGAAATTTATGAACAAAATTTAAAATGTTCTCCCTTACATCCCCTCATATCAGTGACTAAAATATCAGGCATGCAGACAAATTCAGCTAGTTTTTGAGTTATGATTTTTAAAGTTGACTAATTTAATTAAAATGATTTTGAAGTTTGATTTTTCCATTTTAAAGTAGTCAACTTTAAAAGTTCATAACTCAAAAACTATACGAATTTATACACCTGATATTTTTGCTACTGATAGGGGATGTAGAGGAGAACATTTTGTTATTTTTTTTCCCCATAATTTTCATGATATTATTTTTTTTAATTATTTTTAACATTGAGCGCGTGCGTTACCTTCCCCTGAATTACGATTTGAAATGCTTTTTAATTTAATTAAATATTACATTTTTTTAAATATTTAACTTAATAATGTTTTAAATGCATCAAAAAATTATTTAAGAAAAAAATTTCAAAAATAGAGAATTATTTTTATTGTTATAAATTGTAATGCTTATATTTGTTTCGGTAATTAACTTTTATTTATTTTAGATCTTGTTGTTATTGTTCTCCCTTGGCATCGATTATAAGAATTAAAACCTAGCCATATTAAATATGGTCCAACTGTACAGTCATCTCGACATCTCGGCCCCTATATAGCTGCTGCTTTATGGCTCGATCGCTACTACTTGCTCGCAATGTTAGAGTCACATGAATGCACGTGACTAAATTTTTGCGATACTTAATCTTTAAAAAATTAAAAAAAAAAAAAAAAAAAAAGATTAAAGTTATTTGTTTGTTTTCTACAAAATTCATTACAATGAAGAATTTTTTAAGGAATTAATTTTATTAACCTAGCACTGACGTTACTGACTATATACAATTTGATCTCCTAAATATGCAATGCGATCCCGAATCCTTTGCCCCGCTTCTTATAAACTTCGGCCTTGCGTAAATTAGACCCTCTTAACTACCTACCTAATACGTGGGACAGAGAAGGCACTGCTCCCCTCTACCTCCTGAATTTATTGTCATTAAAAATTAATTTGAATTAATATACAAATGTACAGTAAATGAAACAGGAAAAATATATATAGTTTAATTTCGTGGTTTAGTATTTATGACGCATCAGCAAAAAGTTGTTTTGCAGAATTTACTTTAATTAATTTTATTATAGTCGCATTCAAAAAATAAAATATAGTGTTTTTTTTATGCATTAAAAAAAATTAAAGCAAATAAAATAGTCGTCGCAGATAATATAACAAAATATATAATGCTTCATAAAAATAATTTATTTCAATCATATTTCATTCAATCGATCGTAATTTAAGTAGATTAAATATGAAATTTAACGCCTATATTAACTTTGAAAACTGCATATTTTATTTTATACACTTTTGATACTGGGAAACCGTATTGATATTTTTCTTTAATATATAACGTACTTTTATATGTACTTTGTATGTAATTCTCATAATTATACCTTCCGCTATAATAATCATGTATTACAATACATCCTTGTGTGTGGTTCCCTGGTTCCCCAGGCTTTAAACATCGATCACTTTGGTCCATTGATAAAAAGTAGAGGTGCACATCCGTGCGTCCTGCATGATTAGGTTTTCCATGGTTCCCTCAGTCTCATCAGTCTCATGGCACTTGGGCGTCTTGGACACCTCAGCAAATGCTGGGACGCGTAACAGAGGCCACTTAATGGACAACATATATGAAAAAAATTTATTGCAGAAATGAATAGAAAGGTACCAAATTCTACTCTGAATTTTTTCAGATTTTTTTGAGACCCGGAACTATTTTTAAATAATTATTGAAAGTTCTGCGATTTCAGTTGGCACCCCTGCAGCCTTAATAAAAAGGATATAGACTGGACGCCTATTGACGCCTCCAGGGGGCGTGGCCGCACTTTCAATAATTATTTAAAAATAGTTCTGGGTCTCAAAAAAATCTGAAAAAATTCAGAGTAGCATAATTTGGTACACCCTCTATTCATTTCTGCAATAACGAAATTTCATGTATGTTGTCCATTATCATCCCTTAGATGTACCCATTTACCCCACCGCGAGCTGTAAGTTCTTAGGGGTGTGCCTGTATACAGTGTATATTATATATCCTTAATTGTAAAAAAAAAAAAAAAAATAACAAATTAATTAATTAATAAAAAATAAATTTAAAAATATATTTTTAATGTTTTGTATATTGCATCCTGTATTTGATCTGCTACCTATCAATTAATTTAATTTTTTTCCCCTCCCTTGCGCTATAAAAGCTTAAAAATCTCATAGAGTTAAAGAAGTAAACAAATTGTGACATATATTAATTAATTCCTAAACTAGCTGCAATGTATGTATTAAAGTAGAGTGAGCGAGTTCATTTTTTTTTAATATTTTATTTTTTAAAAATAGTTTAAGCTGCCCTCTATTGAGAAATGAAAACCAAAAAATTCCATCTCAAATAGTTTCACCACAAAAAATTCCCAAAGTTGGTGTTTCGGAGGCCTTTAACGTTAAAGGCTTTATGGAACTTAAAACCGCGTTTTACTCCAACTTTTTCTGAACTATGGTACTTTTTAAAAAATACTTACGTAATCTATATGATGAGTTTTTTAATGAATTTTCAAATAAAAAAAAAATTTTTTACGGGGTCGTTTTCTTGGAAAAAAATCATGAAAATCCTTATGGGAATTAACCCGCAAAAACTTAAAGATTTTTTTCCGAAAAAACGGCTCCGTAATTTTTTTTTTTATTTGAAAATCAATTACAGAATTCATCATAGATTACGTAGGTATTTTTTAAATGGTAGCATATAAAATGTTGGAGTAAAACGCGGTTTTATGTTCCATAAGGCTGCACGTCAAAGGCCTCCAAAATACCAACTTTGGGAATTTTTTTGTGATGAAACTATTTGAGATGGAATTTTTTGGTTTTCATTTCTCAATAGAGGGCAACTTAAACTATTTTTAGAAAATAAAATATTAAAAAAAAATGCAATCGCTCACTCTACTTTAATGATATTCTATATATATAATGATCAATAAAAAAATATATGATATAGTCATATAGTTGATGTCTATATTATAGTGCTGAGAGTTGGATATAATTAGATAATTTCATATAAAACATCAATCGGGGAGTCACACGTATGATTCGAGTATATTAGAACCACGGCGCCACAGCGCTGCATGTCACAGCATATATCCCATTATTCATTATTCAATCATAGTATCGTTCACTACACTTTTAACCTACTGCCACTCCGCCACTGCCCACTTCGTTCTAAGGGTCCCTCCTATGCGCCCTTTATACTCGTAAAGTAAGTAAGGGGACTTTCTTTTGCATCAGGAATTAAGTCAGCTGACAATATTTTAGTGAAAATGCAGCTGACATTATGCTGACTTGAAGGCAATGCTCTAAAAAGTTACCCCTTCGAGGATTCGAACCTGCAACGTAACGATTTGAAAGCCGACACGCTTACCACTGCGCCACGGCAGATCGTTGCAGAAGTCGCTGCTAGTCTTCGTATTTAACATTCTTTTTGACGTGCAAATAAGGTGCCCAACGCTATTCGCACGGAAAAAACGTGCGAATAGCAACTACACGTTAAATTCGCTATTCGCAGAGAAATAACGTGCGAATAGCACGCACTCGTAAAAGGTGCTATTCGCAGGGAAATAACGTGCGAATAGCGGCTGTAGCCTTATTCGCAAGGAAATAACGTGCGAATAGTCACTTCCTTTTTTTTTACTCTGTAAACAGCTGTTAGATGAATCAGATGAAGTTATCGTTTGTCACTTCTTTGCTTTTTTGTGAGCTAAAATTTGAAAATAGTGAGTGCGTTTGAATTCACGGGCCAGCCCGGGCTGGCCTGGGCTGAAGCGTTTTTTGTCGTCAAGTGGGGCCAGCCCGGCGGCCATTTTTCCTCCTCTCATGACGTCACTTCCTGGCTGGCCCAGGCTGACGCGGGCGGACTCTACAGTGCGCCTGAGACCTAGCGGACAGACTGGGAACTAATTATGACGACATTATGACGTTTCATACCAGGCGACCAAGGTCACCGCCATTTTACCCAGCCCGGGCCAGCCCGGGCTGGCCCGTGAATTCAAACGCACTCAAAGTAAAAATATAATATTTTTAGATTGACGAATTTCTTTGATAATATTCTTGAGCCGTTGTTTTAATTCTGAGTATTCTGACGAAAATATCATTCAAAATAAGCAGTACTCATTGGATAAAAGAAATTATTACACAAATATTATTCGACATCGAAATTTCTCATACCACGCGCTGCCTTCGTGATGTCGTCTGCTAGGAAATCAAAACAAACTTTTTCATAAAACATTTTTGTTAATTAAAAAAAATGTACGAGTCTCCAAAAATCTTAACAAAATATACATTTTCTTAGTTAATTTAAATTCCTAATGTTTAATTAATTCTTAATTTTATCATAATGTGCAAATTTTATCTTATTTTACATATTTATGTCGCATATTCCTGGCTAGTCTCTTCTATTATATTACTATAATATACGCAGGAAATTAAAAACACGTATATCAATACAAATATTTCCCAAGTTACTTCTCAATTTTAAGCGTACAAAATTATTAGGCAATTATAGAGAAGAATAAAATTGTTTTACTTCGTCTCGTATTATTTTCATTTACGACGCGACGCGATTGGAGAGAAGCTGAAGGTGGGAGTTTTGCTCGAGAGGGGGGGGATCGTTTTCGTGGCGAGGTTTGCTCCAGTGTTGCCAACCGTGCGGGTATTACCCGCGGCGACGGGCGTTTTTACTAAAAATTTGCAGAAACGGGAAAAAGGGTATTTTTGTCGATCAATGGGAAAAAACGGGTATTTTTACTCAAATGGGTGTTTTAATGCAAAATTGTGTGCTTTCAACATATTTTTGTACCAAAAACAAAACATTTTAAAAAAATATTATCAATAGGAGGATTCGAGGAGGATTGGAGTCTCTTAACCAATCACATTCAAGAATTTTATTTTTTTAAAATTTGATTGGCTATTGATGCTAGTAATAAAAAAGCGCGAAATATTTATATCACTTAAAAATTACTTATTCAAATTGATGGCTGCGTCTGCATGCATGCATGATTGATCGATGTTGTATTGATAATTGTCGTATCCAAAAAGTGTAAATCATATTAATTAATAGAAAAATATTAAGAAATCGATGAAGTATAATATAATATACGTATAATTATGGGATCAAGAATGAGTGGCACATATATATAATATTTTTCCAATTAAAAAAAAAAAAAAATGCCAGAAAAAAAATTAAATTAAACGTCGATCGCGATCAACTTCAAATTTCAAATGGTTTTTTTTTTTTTTTTTCCGTTTTCCAGCAATCAAGAAAAAACTTTAATATAAAATGAACACCATGAATTTGCTGCCCAAGTTTTGGATTTTAGCCCTAGCTAGCTGTTTTGGTTCCGACCTGCAGCCTTAAATAAGCTCGATCGATCCTTAATTATATTAAGCAAAAAAAGTAAAAAAAAGAAAATTGTAACTGATCTTATTAACCATGCAAACCCTCCCTTCCATGAAAATAACAACTGCAATACCTTATATAAATTAATTGATAATTTTTTACTGGCTCAAAAAAAAATAATAATAATAAATAAAACAAAATAAATAATTAAAAAATAAAATAAAAAACGAATAAAAACAGGGTTTTTTCAAAAAAATTGATTATTTGTTTTAAAAACGTCTCCAGATGAAACAAAATTTTCATTCCTCGATCTTCTCGAGCTTTAGCTCATTGAGGTATAAATGTTTTTTTGTATAAATGAAATATATCATGTTTATTTAAAATGAATAAAAAATAAATAAAAAATAACATGTCAAATCCAAAACCGGCACTTTTTCAAAAATCATGCATTAATATCATTATTGCCTTAATTCGCACAAATTTTTTTTTTTATATATACTCAAAGATCGAGATGCATGCTCTCTGATAAATTTATGATGAACTTAATTAACTGATGCTATAATATACATTCCACTAAACGTATGTTTATAATTTTTTTGAATTTTTGGGGTCCGAAACACCAAAAAACAGGGCTACGAGGTGTGTATCATGCAAATATATTTGCATGATACACCTCGTATATAATATATGCATGAAAAGTACGTGATAAAATGGAAAAATATACAATACCCATTATACATAAAAAAAAATGCCCCCCCCCCCCCCCCCCCGCTCAACGACTTGAAAACGTGTTTTTTTGGTAATTTTGCATTTCCAAAATAGCATATACGGTGACGGGCATTTTTACTCTGAAACGGGTATTTTTGAGCTCCAGATTGGGTTTGATGGGGATTTTTCATCTCATCGGGTTGGCAACACTGGTTTGCTCGCGGCGTCCGGAGGAACTCATCTGTTGGAAGTTTGTAACGTCGAAGGTATGTGTAGCTTCGCCATCTGCGAATTTTGCTGATTATAAATAACTAGGGTAAGTGTTCATGCTATTTATCTAACAAATATAATGCATGAAAGTATGAACAATAGATAGAAATCAAGATTTTGTTAAAAAACAGCTGTTTTAAGCATATTAAAGTGCATTGTAGAGAGGACGCTTTCTGCTGGCATGCCTTATTGGATGAACGCGACGCGTAATGGCCGAAACTTGACCCAAATTACTTTATAACTTAGTTCTTAAGTTGTTTTTACTAATATGTGTGCATGGATGATAAACATTAGGTGTCCTAGTAAAGTTAAAATGCAAGCTTCCTGCTGAGTTGCCACGCTTGCTGTTTAGCGTCCCTGATAATCACGCCTGCCGCCCCTCCCCGCACCGCTGTACGTCCCATCACTCCCATCCAAATAAGTTTCCATGCAATAAGTAGAAGTGAGATCGCCACATCACGACCTTGTGGGACGTCTAATCACTTTGCTTGTAACAAGTTTTTGCAAGAACCTTGCAATGTTGTTTACTTCAGCTTTTATTACGATAAAATGATAACGAAAAATTTTGCTGCTATAATTTCATAAAAATATACGGTATATCTAATTATATTACATTCACTTTATTTTATATATTTCCACTGCTTTATGAATTAAAATTTACAGTATGTATTGTGCATTCATCTGAGGAGACGAAATCAATAGTGTCCTGATTTTCCACATCGCGAGTGCCAAGCGACTGGAAATTAATAACGCCGCGTGATTATTGATCAAAGTGGGATTTAAATTTCAATAACTTTGTTGCGTTCTAGTGACCGAGTGTACTTGGGTACTAAAAGAAGCGTCGCTCTAACCACGTGCCAATGAGGCTATTTTTAAACCTCCATGAAAGGGTATAGGTAATTGACCCGTCACAGACAAACGCGGCGACACCTTCGTTATTTTAAGTTTTACTCTCCAGTAGTTTTTTTTATTAAAAATTACCTTTAACTATTTTTTTTTTAAAAAATACGATATTTGATGCAGATTCTTCAAGGTTTTTGAAACATACAGAAGCACACCGTAAATCTATACGGTCGATGCACTTGTCTCCTTATGCTAATGCGTACATATCCTGTGTCTTTAAAATTATAATTCTACGAATGCAATTGTTACGTAAAGGAGAGTGCGAGCTACTACGTATTGTTGGACAAGTTGATCGCGGTGCTGACGTCAGCAATGCATACACTCCGACCGACGCCACTATGGCCATCAGTCGGGCAGTCATCGGCCTGTCTGCTGCCTGTAACTATCTCTGCAGTTCAGTAATGAGTGCAGAGCACCGCAACCAGCGTGTTGGCCCGCTTATCACAAGCAACGTGAAGGACGTGAGAGTCACGTGGAGTTTATAATATGTTAGAGCAACCATCCCTCCTGCTGTCGAAAATTGAGACCGTCAGGGCGTCAGCTCCAAAACCAGTCAAACAGCACGTCACGTTCCGTATCGATGGAGACAATTGGCTATAAATTTCTTAGACTGTGTGTATCAATATTCCAACAGGATATTAATCTCAGAAAGACGGGGGACAGCATAAAATAACTAAATCCTAAACCAAAGATTTTTAGAGACGATAAAATATTTATTTATATTTTATTTATGTCCCGCCAGTATACCTGTGGTTTCATAGGATTTTCGTTTCAAAATTAACCTGTAAACTCATCTCTCAAAAGACTGTCTGTTGAAAGTTACAATTAAAATAAATAATCTCAAATGGAAAATTGGTCTGAAATTTAAACTGTAAATTGAAATTCCCATCTAAATCAAAATATTCTTAATTTTGGAAGAAATTATCCAACTGTGTGTTGTGTTGTTGTACTGTACTGCTTTAGCCTTTAATCGATTTGTTATTATTTATTGTAAATAGTTTAAAAATTGCAACAACAAAAAGGTATGAAAGTTTGTTCCAATACAGTTAGGTATTCTTGTAAAAGAAGTAACGATGCGATAATTATCAAGTAAAAAAGAGAAGGAGGGCATTAACAGAAAGAAAAAAAAAAACTGCTGTGTTATTTGCACGGGGATTTTTAGTCTCGACGTCATTGTCGCTCGCTACTCCTGCGGCTGCTACTGCTGCCTCCCACCTCCCACCACACTTGCCGGGGATAATGGTCGGCTGCTGCGTTGCTAGGATACCAACGCGGGGCTAGCTGCTCAAGCTTGTGTGTGCGTTACCATGGTTACCGAGCCAGCGGCGCATCTCCAGGCCGTGCGTTGCCAAGACAACCCGCCCTTCGCCCTCAATACGTCGTCGTCATGCTCTGTATGGAGAAATATTGCCGCTGCAACTGGTTCGTTACATGCACCGTGCCACATTTAGGGGGTACACCGTTAAAATATATTGCCAACTTTTCCTACTCAAGCCTCTGCAAAATTTTATGCCAAGTCAAACGTAACATTATAACAAGCTAATTAAACTACATGATCTTGAGTGTTTTGAATAAGGGAAACGTGGAAATCATAGTTAGAATGGTCGGTGTGTAAGTACGTGCTTGATCGGTTTAGAAAAACTTATTATCGAATCGACTATCACTAATTCACTATAGAATTAAACCTCAGCTGCATGGACCTCTCTATCCTAATCTACAGCTGGAAGGGGGAGGCGAAGATTAAAACTCATTGAAAAACAGATGGCCACTACGACATTCAAATTAATTTCCGGAGATAGCCGGAAATTCAAGGTTTAATCAAATAATATAAAGGCCCTTTATTTTCTTAAGTTTAATAATGATCTCACTTTAATGGATCCGCTTAAGATCTAACTGAAACATGACAGAGAAAGGTCAATCTTCATACAATGTCTTTGCAAAATGTATAACTTGAAGTACCGGCGGTATCGGGATCTTTTGATTAATAAATATGTGAATTTGAAATTAATTTTAACATTATGAGACGTTCAATAGAATGACCACAGTTCTTTGCTTTCTGTCGTTCCAATTGATGAATAATTTTATTAAGATTCTCTTTAAAATTTATCCTCTCTATATATAAATTTAATAATTATAATTATTCTGTGTGCAATACTGTATCCATGAGACAATATATTAATTATAGTAAAGCTCGAAGCTAGTCTAAGTAATCTGCATTGCTAGTATAATTTTAAGATTTACTGTAAAACTATAGCATCGCATTATCAGTAGCTGACAGCAGTATTCTTTTTCTAGAAATAAATTAATTATTATTCATTATTTCAGATTCGAACTTTTTGAAATCTAGCTATAAAAAAGATAATATTCCTTTTTGCAAAAAAAGTTCAAATATTGAATTATCGATGCTTGTGTAAGGAAGGAAGAAGTAAATGAATTTTATTGTGTTTTGGCAATCTACACATGTTATTACTGGCCATCATATAATATCAATTAGGCTCCAAAAAGAGACTCACAGTACTGTTGATAAACCATATTTGAAGTCTTACAATTTTACAACTACTGTTATGAGTGAAAACATGGTTGCAGTAATTCCACCTATAATACTTTTTTTTTTTTTTTTTTTTTTTTACTGTGTATAAATGAATGTCAAGCAAACAAGAGCAAATTAAATTTCAAGAATTTATATCAGCGAAGCAGGCGTTTGTTTGTTTACGTTAACGATAATCTACTTTAAGCGTCAGGGGGATAACATCAAATTACCCCGTTTACTATAATAAAAACACTGAGGCTAATGGCTCTTTATCAAATTAAGAGTCAATTTATTTGCTTCGATTCCTTAATATTTTCAGTGTTTTCACAGAGGCAGGCATCAGTGTCTAATCTTGAGAATGTTATCTTTAATTTTGAACTTGTGTAATACTTTGCAGTTTATCATCTTCCCCCACCTGTATACAGTATATAAGGGTGTGTATTTGCTATACAACAGAGTTTATTGATATGCATGTAATCTTCATCAAAAATAGAGGACGTGGAGTTTTCTTATGAGGAAATTTAGTAGAAGAGAAAGAAAGTTTCCCCACTGCAGTATTACTAATGACATGTTCTGTGACAGCATTTCCTGAATTCAAATAACTCGTGTCATTAATTAAATTACGAATTATAAATATAATCAAACAAATTAATTTAATTGAAATTTTTATTGAAAACTGAAAAAAACGGCCATCAGGTGTGATAAGTGCTAATCCTGGATTTATGTTTTGAACTGTAATCTTAATATAACCAATTAAAGTTGTATTTTTTCGCTTTCTTGAGCTTAAGAACAATTATAACGGGACTGTTATTATCCAATTATTATGGTAAGAGAATTTTCGAAGTTGACAATCGATGTTACTCACAGGACCTAATTCATCTTTCAAATTAAGTATAAATTTATAACTATTATAAATATTTAACTTAAATTGATAAAAAAAATGTACGAATTATATAAGTCTAAAATATGCAAGTTAAGGACAAGTTTTCTCGGCCACTTCCGAGGGGACATAGTAGCTGATCCGAGTGTATTTGGTTCCCTTGTTCTCCCCTCGCGTCATCCGAGACTCTGCTGCTGGCCACCACGCCTTGCGCGACACAAAATATGGGCGTGTGGCCGTATCGAGTTGCTCCAATTCTTCCTATACCTCTGCATGCTGTTTTAAATGCATGTCATCGTATATACATGCGTGTATTAAACATATAAGCGCATCGTTTATTAAATTTTCTGTGTTTATTTTTTTTTTAGTAGCAAGCTAGTTTACATTTGTTTAAAACAATTTGTGTTATCGAAATTTACGATGATTATATAATAAATAAATATATAGCTAATGATTCACAGGAGTGAAACTACAGTATTATAAATGTTTATTGTAACGCAAAGACCTGGGTATAACACTGAAGAATTGAAGAAGAAAATTGTCATTTTTACCAACCCTTACCTATTCATTCAAAAAGCTATATATATATATATATATATATATATATATATATATATATATATATATATATATATATATATCAATAATCTACACGATATTAATATTTGTTTAGTTAGAGAGCTATTTGTTATCTTACCATAATAAAAATTTGAAATTTGTTTAATTTATTCGTGGAGTATGTATAATATTCCAGTTAATTTTTAGCTCTTCCCCTATAATAGATAATAATTATAATAATACGGCATGTGCTGACTATCGGCGCTTGTTTTTGTTGATTTTGAACACATGACCAGAGAATAGTAAATCAGTAACACTATTCTCTGACCTGACCTTTGTATATATTGATGGTGATAATCACAGTAATATGGTGAAATTAGTAACATGAGGCAGCAGCTTGCCTTGTCTTATCTTGGGTAGCTTCCTCTCACATCTGCTGGTTTCAAACTACATGCAGTACGTAGATGAGTGGTTGGGAATAACTGACTACGGACAATGGTCTCTAATCTTATTTATAGAGGAAAATATAGTTTTTACCTCGGTAGAAATCTTTGTTTTTCAGATGGTAAATTTGTAAACTGTAGGATCACAGTTATATTCAAAACTACACGAAAAGTGCACTAAAATAAAGCTAAAACTTTTGATAAAAGTCATACAGATAGCGGAATCAATGCAAATTCGTGCTTAGATTTCTCCCCTTACCCCCCCCCCCCCTATCCCCCTCCCTGCGTCCCTCTGTGCAGATCGTGAATTTTTGTTTCGTCAGCTACCAGTTATATAAAACTGAAGTTGATTTGATAAATTGCATGCATGCATGAAAATTCGACGAGACATAAAAATTGGGCTTGCGTTTATTTGCAGTTAAAAAAAATATGATTAATATTTCCGATGAAGTGATCAATGATTTACAATCTAAAACCGAACAGTACAGTATTTTTATGAAGTTAAAATGAACACAGTGTAAAGTTAAATAACTTTTATTCCAATATACTTTTTTCTGACATTTTATTACACTTTTTAAAATTAAAATGAAGTGACACTAGATGCTTGCTTTTATTTAGTATTCAAATTGGAGAGAAAAATCGAAGAGGCAAGAGTGCACTTGATCTGTATATATACGTAGTACGGTGGTAGCTCTTGACGTGCGAGACGCAGGCTGTCGTCACCATGACAACGTGGGGGCGTACTTTTTCCTCCTCCTCGTAGTGCAGCAATCGAACCGCCGTCGCCGCTGCAACCATGGAAACGGCAAGTGCATCTTTTTGGAGTATTAGACCCGGGCACACGGGCCAATACCAGACCAATACCTTTCTTCGTCTATATACAACATAGGAAACATTTTAGTTGAGATCCGTTGAGGAAACCTCTCGCGTGTGTAACATTTTGAGATATCGTCACCTTCGGGTCGAGATAGAAACAAACCTTTATCACCATGCATCTGCCTGGTTTCGAAACTGATTATTTCAATTTATATTTGCTTATAACAGCGAAATATTTCATTTTCTCTGTCAAGTGTCGAAAATTGCAAGGAAGTCAAATGTTTTATAAGTATAGCTCACTCGGCGAACGGAGAAAATTGTTTGCTGTACATGTTGAGCGAAAATGTATTGCAGCTGTGTTGTAAATTAAATTTATAATTTGCATTTGTAATGCAATTCAACGAGAGAGCGTAATGTGTAGAAAATTAATTAAGGAAGGAAGGAACCCTTGGAGACTCGGCTTGCATCCTTGCATGAGGTTCAAAAATTGAAACTTGTAATTTTGAGAAACTGCTCTCAACATCGTAATTTTAATTTTTCTGTATAACTGTAATAGACCGGATGAAAATGTTCCATGCACAAGTTCCTATCTAGCAAAAAGTCAACAATAAGCTTGAAAGTGTAAAGTTTATTAGGATCGATATTTTGCCGTTTGATCTTCTCTGTGAATATGGTGCATAGTTGCATACAGTAACCTACATTTCTGAAAACGATATTTTGAAGTTGAAGCATCAATGAATATGTTGACAGAAATACACATTGGGCTGAACTTTAAAAACATGCAGTAATGGTTTATACAAAGTATCTTGTTAAAAATTATTTCCTAAATATTTTATCGTTACGATAGTCCTATAACTCCTTATAACGTTCCAATATAAGATAAACACCTTTGGAATGAATGAAATCGAATTGAATTTCGTATATCAAGAATCTTAACTGGAAAATTGTAAAAAAAATTATTGCATATATTATAGGATACAAAACCGCGATATTGTCAATATTCACATTTTTTAACCTTCTAACACCCTTAAAATAATTTATAACTTCAGAGTCTTATTTTTTATTGTTGTTATTATTATTATTATTATTATTATTTTCGATATATATTACTTGAGGTCCTCTTTCCAAATATGCATGCAGTAAAAAAAGTTGATGACGATTTTTGTACTGTATATTGACTGGAACTTCTAAAACTCGTGCCAGCAGGAATATAATTAAATATTTCATGAATTTTAATGTGATTTCCTAATAATACAACTCCCTTGTGTAATATAAATAATCCTGTATTTGAGTTGAAGCCTCACCTGACAGGATGCTACATGGGAATTGAATTGATTGCCAAATCAGTGAGCCGCAAAGTCTCTACCAGATATGCTTTTCCACTCCACTAGCAAAGCTTTATATTTATATAATATATAGTCTCTTAATTAATTATTTAAAAAAAAAGCTTCTTTTTATTACATTTTTTCCTCTCTTTTTACCAGAAAAAAATACAAAAGTAATGTATATTTTATATGTACCTTTTGATATATAATATAAACATACAGTACTAGCTAGCTGCCCGGATGCACATTAGAGTATGCCGTTCCATGTAATTAAGACGGGAATACGTATACACAAAGCGGCTCCAGCAGCAGCAGATCGGTTGCCATGGTGATTTTGTGGCGTCATCATCAGACTCATGACGTCACAGTGTTTATCGAGTCGTGTGACGTATATATTTATATATGAAGGAGACGATGATGAGAAAGAGTACATAGCAGCGTTTCGTTTCTATGGTAACGCACCACCACGACTGCTGTAGCTGCTGCTGCAGCTGCCTCTTCCTAGCTAGGCCGGGCCTGCTGCTGTATTGTGTATCACCATCCCTTATATACAGCAGCAGCAGCAGTAGAGGTGGTGGCCCCAAGTGCCGCTAGACTTCTTCTTGTGTCGTATATTATACTTTTGTGTGGTTTTCCACTGCCTCAGGTATTCTAAATATTTTACCTGCTGATGTTTTTAAATTAAAGGGAAAGTTGAGTGAGGTAAAGTCTACTATAGCAGAAAAAAAAAGTAAAATAAGCGCGTTTTTTTATGTACTAGCACTGCACATTCTATGTAGCTATAGCTGTGAGTGTGTATTTTTTTTTTTTTTTTTTTTTTTTTTTACACAGAGTACCTAAAAAAAAAACTTGACATGTCAATAATTATTAATTTAAATGTGTTGTAATCTATAGTACTATACCGTTATAGTTTTTTAAATATTGTACTGGCTACATTTTTTAAAAATATATATATATATATATTGTACACAATATAATTATGTATAACAAATATTCAGTGATGGCAAACCAAGCAAGATCTTTCGCTTTTGCAATGATTATCGCGCGGATCTCGAGGACATTTCTTATAGTTGTCAATTATCATTAGTTGTATGTAATACGCAGCACTCTAAGACTCCTCCTTTGCTACCCTGTTCTCACACCCACTAATCTAATTTGCATAATAATAATTATATCACAAAACTTGACAACTTCGATTTTGTGACTATTTTTAAATACATCGCAATTCAAGAAATCGCTCGATAGCTTTTTCTTACAGATAACAGAAAAAAAAATGAAATGAAATTAATAAAATTATTAAAATATGATGTATTGTATTTCATAATTATTTGTCAAGTGTATATTTTACTACGTATTCCACGCTAATTGTAATTAATAAACTTAAATGATTGATTTTAAGCCTATGTAAGTATGCATTGCTAGAACGAAAGTGTCGCGCGCATACACCGTATTATTCGAATTGGAAGATTCGATCTATTTCAAACATTATTTGGAATTTGAACGCATTCAATAATATCCATCTACACTGAGTATACGCACCAACTTGTATGTAATGATGCAGTTGTATCAGTCCTTAATGAACCCGTAATTTGATACGTAGATACAGGGCAGTCTCCTACGTAGCAGACTGCCCTGCGTAGATAATGTAACATAAAATTTTAAAATTAACAAGTGTATTATACTTGTTTATGTAAAAGAAGATCAATATTCCTAGTTTTGTGGTGTTATTTTCTGTAATGCACATTTTCTTCCTAAAGAAGAAAATAAGTTAATTTTATAATGAACACATTAAATATATTTTATTATTATTTTATATTTTATTAAATAAATACATGTATATAATTATGATAAATACTACTTAATAACTATGATATACCAAAAATTATAAATTATATAGGAATTATATTAGGATACAGTATAGATAACAGAACAGTTAATATGGTCCAACTTTGTTTTATTTATATAGAGTAAATATGTGCTTTATCCAAGTGCTTGCTGTTGGCTTATTTGCTCCTTTTGTACGCCGCCACCCCCATTTCATCAACATTTCCGCTATGATTAAAGCTAATGTTTTTGTTGTATGTCAGCAGGCTAATGGCTCCTGAGCGGCCGGGACCTGAAGATGAACGATGTGGCAGCAGCTCGGTGCTCTTGCATGCCAATGGGGCAACGGTGCCCATGGCTCGACCTCTAGCTCTTACCAGTGACCTTCTCAGGGTATGTTTTTTATTTGAAAGTTCTTTCGTTGGTTAAACAAAGTTTTTGATTTATATGATACCCAGTATTGTAAATAGCTTAATAAATACATAGTTTACCAATTAAGTTCCACTTATGAATTACGATTTTTCAAGAGTATTTATAATGAAGTATATTTTGGTATCCTTCTGGAAAATTTAGCTTTATCTGCCACCTGGAAAACTTATCTTTAATTCAAAACTTGTGTTATATAATTATGAGGTACTGGTAATTAAATTTCAGGTGAGTGAAAGAACTAAACGTCCATAATTTTGTTGCTTGATGACTACTGATTTTAGCTTCTCTTGGTCCTAAATAAATAACTGTTGTATTTATTAATTTGCCTGTAACTTTTATCTTCATTTTTTAAGTTTCTCTCAAATCCCCTGAAGTACGTTAAAAAATGTCTTGTGTAGGAGGGCGACGGTGCCAGTAAGGTGTTCACAGAGGTGCGCGTAGGAGAGGACGACGACCTCACCCCTCTCTCTTGGCTGCAGGACCGCAACCTACTGAAAGGTAGGACGCCAATCATGCCAAGTAAGCATGCGCGTCCTGCAACTACTCCGTGAAAAAAGGGTGCAAGTCGATGATAACTGAAATGAGTACTCTGTGAACAGAATGAATTCTTGATTTCTCTGTCCATGTCTGGAGTTGAGGTTTCATTTTGTTTAACTTAGTCATTCTTCATTTTTTGCTATAAATTGACTTTGTACCCTTTCTTCACTTCTTAAACAGCATAATTAATATAACATCATATTTAATCTCACTTTAACCTTCTAATTTTACTGTAACTGCTCATATTTTTTTTGTAGTTAACTCTAAAATTTTTAGTACTTCTAGTCTTCTTTACCTTACTTTATTTACTAAAACTATAGTTCTATTTTTTAACACAGTTGTGACCTTGTTCTCATTACTGCCTGTGTCTCAGGAATTGCCCTGCGAGCTGGTCCTATGTGTCCCGAGGGCTCGGGCGAGGCTCGTGCAAGACGTCTCGTTATTGAGGAAGTTGTGGCTCACAGAGGCGGTTCTCCGACCAGCGACTATGCTGACGACTCAAGCGAGCAGGCAGATTCGTCAAACAGCAGCGGGCCCCCCTCAAGCCCAACCCCTTCTGCACCCCAGTTGCCACCAACCCCAGAGATATACGAGCCTCCCCCACAAAGCACTCACCCTAGCATCATACCCTACAACCCCAAGGTGAGACAATAGAGTTTAGATTAGGAGAGCATAAGCTCCAAAATTAGATGATTTTACTTCCTAAACAGCAAAATTTATTAACACATCACCTAAGAGGTAGCCTTTATTGCAATTTTTACAGGTTTTTAGCTGACAAAATCATAGTGACACTTCAAGTGAGAGTAAAAACTTTATTTTTTGTTAGACTGGTGATGCACCTGTGTGGGACAAAAGGTGAAAATTCTCAATTTTAGAAGCAAGAAGAGAACATAATTTAGCAATACCAAAAATGTTCCCCGCAACTCTATAGATGGACTGGTAATGACAACATAAAAGCAAGGGTAACATTCAGGCTACTCATGTTTACTGAGGAAAGCACATTGACGTGTGCGCCTCAGAATATCCTAAATGTTGCCCACTTTCATTTATTTATTTTTTTTTTTTACCATCCTTCAGACTAGGACTGTGGTATTGATAGAGCTCTAAGTGACGGAGATACATTGTCTGTCTGCAGATCCACACGACGTCGAAGCCTCCCTTCTCGTTCTCGTGCCTCATCTTCATGGCCATTGAGGACTGTCCTCAGCGAGCCCTGCCCGTCAAGGATATCTATGCCTGGATCCTGGACCACTTCCCATACTTCCAGGGTGCGCCCACAGGCTGGAAGAACAGTGTGCGGCACAACCTATCCCTAAACAAGTGCTTTAAGAAGGTCGACAAAAGCCCAGTGAGTCTTCTTGCTTAGTAACATTTAATACAGTTTTTTAATAATTTTTGTGTGTAGAATTGTAAGAATAGTTCATTCATACATACAGTGTAATCCAATATCATTCAATTAAAATTTCCAATACCTTTATGTTGTGTACAATAAATTAAGAATGTAGAATAAAAATATTTTTCAATTTTTCAATTTTTCAATTTTTTTTTTTTTTTTTTTTTTTTTTTAATTAACTAACTCAACCTTCAAATGAGATTAGTGAGCCTTTTCAAAAATATAAAATTGCCTTGGACTTTGACGACCAAGGTGACAATAGAATTTAACATTGTATGCATGCTTTGTTTGAAATAGGTATTATTAAATGTAAAAAAAAAAAGAAAAAAAAACAATAGGAAAGTGGCATACATGTTAATAGCTAACAGATGTCTCAATTTTTTAAAATGTAACAGTATAAAAAAATTACAGGTAGGCTTGAAGATTTAGGTCACTATTCACACAATTTGCTAAGATGCATCTTAACATGTTACAGAATGTTGGCAAGGGCTCGCTATGGATGGTGGACCCCACGTACCGGCCCAACTTACTGCAGGCCCTTCGCAAGGCTCCTTTCCACCCCTACATGCAAGTGGACCGAATTGCCGCCAACAATGCTGTGCCTTCTCACTCCAGGTGAGAAGTATTTCGAGGTTCAACGTCAGGGAAATGAGACTTCCCCTCAAATTATGTACCTACCATGCAGGTCATTTCTGGTCTTCTTGCAGAAATAGAAGACGATTTTCATTACTGTTGTTGAAAATTAATACAAGAAAATTTATTACCTAATTAAATCCAAACTTAAAAATGTTGTGTCCTTACCTACTGTTACTTCTAGCAAATTAAATAAATATTTTTTTTTTTTTTTTTTTGCTATATATAGAATATTTAAAAGAAAATAAAAGTGTTTTTATATTTTTAATCACAAAATATTAGATTACTTTTTATTAGATTAGCTGAAAACCAAGGCAGGTCCAAAATTCATGAAAGATTTAAACAACATAAATATGTTAATTTAGAAGATATTCTTTTTTTTTTTTTTAAATGTACTTTATTTTTTATTTGACTTATGATAGATTTCTAAAATAAAGTTGTGTTTACAGTGCTTTGCAAATCTCCCTTTGCCTTCCCCCACACAATAGTTTCATATTTTTAGTAGTTTGGAGTAACAATATCGTGTCTTGTTACAGCGTGAGCAGCACTCCTGCCAGTGGTGCGAGCAGCAGCAGCAGTAGTGACTACGCGCTGCCTGTTCTTCTGAGTGCTCCTATTCCCCCTGCTCCTCCTAACCGCAACAACCTCCCCAACCCCACACTCTTCCCGTTCCTGAGTCGTCGTCTTGCTGCTGCAGGACTGGGTGTACCGTGTCCCCCCGCCCCCACACCCCATCAGTCAGCTAATCAGGATGAAGAGGAGGACAGTGATGATGTGGACGCAGCCACCGCCATGCTGGCTCTCAAGCATGGGCCTTGCATACTGCTGCCACGGAGAGGTGAGTTAGTGGAAAGTTTTTCCCAGTAGTGACTCACTCTTTAAGTTTTCAGGTGTGGCTGCTGAGCTGAAACAAACATTAAATTTAGTCTAGTGAATTTTTTTTTTTTTTCATTTTGAGTACATACTGGACATAAAATTTATAAGAAATGTTTGAAATTTTAATCACTATGGACTTAAGTGCTGCAACTTCACAGTCACAAAAATTGATATGCATTAAAAAGTTGTAGTTATTTATTAATTACCACCCTGTTTCATACTAATTTTATTCTAGTCTATCATATTTAAAGAAAAATTATAGTAAAAATAAAAATAGCAACAGAACATAAAAGGAACTTTGTATCAAAGATACCATACACTATGTCCAGGCTATTTGATGACAAGTAAAACTTAAAATCTGGTAAATATATACATGTCATCTTAAAGCCTAGATTATGTGCTAGCCAAAGTAATGTCCTATTCAAATTTGCACCCAATCAATGTCACATTCTCACAATAATACTCATGCTGTGTTACCGTGCTGCAGACGAATGGTACAAACGACTGCGAGACGAGGGCACTGGGCCGGTCCCCGCTCTTGATAGCTCCAAGCTGAAGCCTCGACTTCGAGTGACACAAATCACCCAGCAGGTGAGGGACTATCACCTATTGATTTACTTTAAGGTTGCGTCAATATTATATCTGGGAGATTCTTGTGATAGATGCCCCTTACTTACAACTTTTTAAGCCCACTTATTAGTACCCTCAAAAAATAAAAATAAAAACTCAATATTTTCTTTTAAAAAAAAGCCTTCTTTCCTTTTCAAGAACTATCAAATTTATTTAATTTAATACCACACAGTTGTAGTATATCCTGTAACTAACTGATGTGTACAGGCTGGCTCCAAGTCGCTGCTCATCACGTCGTCACCCAGCGAAGACCATACGTATAGCGCTGGACCAACCATTGCCAGCCCCACCACCAATGGCTCTCGTTCAGCCCTCTCGCCAGATGAGGCCTTCGGGGAAGGCTCTGCGTCATCTGCAGAGAGGTACCTGACTTAACCACGGAGCACAATGTCACTAAATTTAGAGATGCTGTCTTCAAGCAAATTTGTGTTTAAATTTGTGTCTTTAATCTTAGTGAATTTTTCATTATTTAGAAGGTGAGCTTAGCTGGTATTAATTATTCTACTTAGATCACATTCAGTATTAATTTAATCTTACTAAATTTTCTTTTAATTAAAAAACTTTTTGTATTGATTTTTGCTGGCACTAAATTTAATGAAATTAATTTGTAACTCTGCAGCTCTGTGGTGTAATGGTTAGAGCACCTGGCTGTTTTCCGAGAGGGCTGCGGTTCAATTCCCAAACACAGTAGATTTTTTGTGACTTGGATGGGTGTGACTGATTATTGGTAGGAAGAAGGCAGCTTACGGCTGTCTATACTCCGCTTGCAGTGCTTGCACTGCAGGCTGCACAGATCTGATAGTAGGAGCCCAAAAGAGTGCAGGAAAGGGTTCTAGGTGTCTGGTAAACCCCAGCTCAGTCTCAAGATAACTCTTACTGACAAGGTTAAACACCACACCCGAAAGGGTAAAATGGCATCAAGGACATTAACTTTATTATTATTATTAATTTGTAGCTGTCAGTACAAAAATGAAATTCAGCTAGGGACTGTAAGCAGCTTTGCTGATTGATGTTTCCTCCATAGCTCTGCTGAGAAGGGGGACGAGCTGCTAGACTCTGACGAGGGTGAAGAAGAAGAGGAACAGCGAAAGATCGCAGAGGGTGCTGATGCTCTGTTGAACCTCGCTGGCATCTGCACGGGGGCGTCACGAGCAACCAAGCGTCCCAACCTCAGCCTACCCCCACGCCACTCCAAGCGTCCCCGCCTCCTTGCTCCAGAGACGGCGCCACAGCGGTCAAAGCGACAACCTGCACCAAGAACCTGGAAAAAGGCGTCACTGCATCAAGGCTCGCGAACACACAAGAACAAGGAGAAGGCAGTGCGACATCGGAGGTAGGGCCTACAGAAGATGCGTAGTGAGGGACAAACAAACCCCTCCTAGGTGGACCAACCCTCTCTATCAGTCCTAACGTTTAGTATCAGATACAAACACAGAAAAAATGGATCTATTTGGGGGGGGGGGGGGCAATGCAAAAAGTAATTTTCAAAGTACCAGATACATAAGCCAAAGATAATTTTGATATTTATTTTAATTTATTTTGTCATGTCAGTCAATGTGATCAAATGTTATAATATGTTAGCATTACCGTTAAAGTTTAATTATAGCCCTAAAAAAACAGCACAGAAGTATTACAGGTACTTTTATGTTAAAAATAAAATATAAATACTATACTATCACTTTTAAATGACATATTAATTACTTGCACTTTGAATGCTGTTTTTATGATTTTACTGATTTACTTCATTTGTAAATTTTCTGCTACATAGTATTTTGAACTTGTTTCAAATAAGCAAGACCTTTACTGTGTCTTCAGAATCAGGTTGGAAAACTTGTAATAAACTCCATTTTAAAAATTGCCCCGAAATGGATTTATTTTGTGTGTATGTTAATCTGATATTGATACTTCAGAACCTCTATAAAACCTACCCCATCTTCAATCCTACAGAGTGATAATATTTTCCTTGCACATAGCAATAACTTTTACATACTGTGGTCTTTTTATACAAAAGGTATATTATAAAATACTATCTATTATAATAGTAGCAAAAAATAAAAGAAAAAATATATAAGAGAGAAATGCAAGAAAATAATAATCATTATTATTATTTATTTTTTCTCTGCTGTCGTTCAAGACTTTCTTCAAAAAGATGTAAAAAATAAATCAGAAAAGTACAGTACTAATAAGGACAAATGCCCAATAATAATAATAATAATAATAATAATTATATAACAACAATACCAACATTGCTTTCTTAATCTAATATCTCCTTTGTACCTTGGCAAACTTAATGATCCAGTGTAGCCATTATAATAATAGCATGCAAAACTGGGCTGAAATTTTAGTACAATTACACATGATTTTAAATTAAATTGTTCAACTTTTACATGAATATTTTAAACTGTTATATTTTGTTGTATTTTATTGTTAAAACCTTAGAAATTCTGTGCATGCATTCAGAGTTGCTCAGGTGATGTTTGCAGCCCCCTCCCTTCCCCATAATAAAGAGTATGTAACTTGTATATTTTCCCTCCCTCTCTCAGTGATATAGAGGATCTTCCTTTCCATCATACCTCATGTGTTTTCTGCGTCGCCTAACAATTTATATTCATATATAAGAAATTTGTAGTTTAATTTTTATTTTTCTGTAGTAACTTTTTATTCTAAATTTAAACAAGTCAATTATAAATGTAAAAAAAAAAATGGGGAGGGGGATTAATATAATTTTAATTACTTTTTAATTTATTTTCTTGATATTTCATTGATGAAAATTACATTGGATATCTTAATTTTCTCCTAATACATTAAGTACAATATATTATGGTAATTTCGTCTTGCAAGTTACTGCAGATTAAGATTATTGGCGCTTCCCGATTCGCAATGACTTTGTCTTCCTTACTTTTCCTCTCTTCCTCCCCTTGTCATCATGCTGGATGGCATCTGGATCAAAGGCTTCCCCTCTCAGCTCTGAAGGAAACTCAATGAACGTGATGAATTATTTGCTAGTGTGAATTTCCCTTTTAGTGGCACAGACAAAGTATTAATTTCCTGTGTTGAAATTTTGAATAGCTTCAATTATTTCTTCATACTAGCAAACAATGCAATACATTTCAATATTTGAGTTGTAATTTTTAAACTCTATAAAAAGCCTTTTCCTTCTTATTCTAAAAAAAAAATAAAATAAACTCAAAAAGCAATAGAAACTTTAATATATAGAGTGCCACACAAATATATATTATATGTATAGTAGAAGTATATAGATAATTAATAAAGGTACTCGTTTATATAATATTTAAAAAAATGTAAAAAAAAAAAAGTATGTACTGTAAGCAGAAATGAGCTGTTAATATAAACATAGTTAATTTATTTATCATAAATATTTATTGTCCCAAAACATTAAAAAAAAATGAAAACAAACAAATAGTGATTAAACAAAGTAATAAAATTATTGCTAGGCATTTACCTGCTTGAGAAAACAGCTCAGTTTCTGCTACAGAGAGTGTTGGTTAGAAAAAACAAAAAACAGCGTGTGCCAAACTGTTAGCAAGATAATTATAGTTACAAAAATTTGTTATCAAATATTATCAGGAGATTATTATCATTTGCTTACATGGGTAGCAGCTGCCACGAATGGCCTTTGTTTTGTGTACGAAGGTTATGTGCTCAGTTGCTTGGTTTGGTTTGAGAAAGTGATTTTTTTTTTAATCATTGTACATTGTAAATAATTATACAGCATTTTTGTTAATATACCTACAAATCAAAGCCTGGAAATGGTCTTTAATATTTTACTACATGAAATAATCATTATTTTAAAAAATTTATCTGTTCTTCTGATTTTTTTTTTTTTTTTTATTATTTTTATTTTTTATTTTTTTTTTTTTATCACAAACCAAAGAATACGAAACACGGAATGGAATATATTTTGATGTGTTGTTGAATTTATAGTGTTTCATTTTATTCAAACCATTCAATATTATCACTTTTTAAATCAAATTCACACTAACAAAGACAAGTAAAATAATTTAATGAGAGGTGTGTGAGTTATTAATATTTTAATTAGCTGCCCTCTTTGAAAATTAAAAAATTTATTATAGCGTACATGATTATGATCATTTATGCCAGGAGTATGAATCAGTTTCCTTTATTGGAATGTTGAATTTAGTGAATGTGTAGAATTTTGTTTGAAATTAAAAATAATTTTTATGAGGGTTTAATTAAGGGTTTTAAAAAAGAAATGTGTGACTTTGTGATTTTTATCAAACTATTTTTGTTTATTAATTGTTTAAATTGAAATAATAATTTAAAAAAAAAAAAGTTTGCTTCAAGTCACAACTTTGGTGTTAGTGGTATTGGTATCGCAGAGTAGCATACAAAGTTCATGAGTAAAAAAGAATTATTGGCAAACATTTTATTTATTTATTTTTTTAAAAATTGAGGAGAAGCACTACTATGCCATATCATTACTAAAATAATTACATATAAAAATTATATTTAAAATAGGTATCGAAATAATAAAAATTTGTGTAATACTAACACAAACACCAACAAATAAGTAGGTTTAAAATATATAATTATATAATATGAAATGCCAATTTAGTGTCTTCCCATACTTCTAAACCCAGACATTTTATGACTCATTTATTTTCTTCATACTCCAATTTTTAAAAAATAAAATAAAAACATAAAGAGTTTTCTTATGTTTATAATCTTGGTGATCTAGTTTAAAATGAAATTTCAAAGTAACAACCTTTTTTTCCTATAATATTTATACAGCATAGTTATTAAGTAAAAAAAAAAAAAAAAAAAAAAAAAAAAAAAAAATGCATGTTTTTCTAAGCGCAAGCCAAATCACTGTCTGAGCTAATATATTTAAAAGCAATAATAAATAAGACTTCCATTTACAAAATTGTTTGTTTGTTGTGCTTCGTAACTCATGTGTTGTGTGTAGCTACCGTTTGTTGTGATTGACATCATAACATTGTTCCCCCCAACAACAATTATTTTGACATAGTACAGGAAATATCATAGCACTCAATTAGTAAATAAAATGTATGCAGTAGTATTGTAGCTCCATAATAATGTGAGACTATGTGAATTAAACTGACTTTAAGTTGCAAAATCAAATTACTTTTTTTTTTTATTAATTAATTCCTACTTAATATTAGATGTGATATTTTCTTGTTACCATTTCAAAATGATACGAACCAACTTTTTTTAATTTCCTAATTACTTTATTAGGATATACATATATTATTATTATAATAAAAAAAACATGTGGGTATTAGTACATTAGAAAAATTATATACGACGTAGGCCTATTTTCACTAAAATACCGCATCACAAGTTTTGCGCCTGTGCAAATCTTCATTGCCTTATTTTGAAGTAATTTTTGGCATTAAATAAGAAAGTATCCCCTTGAATTTGGAATTGAAGTACAATATTATTTTATTTATTATTAAATTGTTAATATTTTTAATTGTTATTAAATATATAAGGCAGTAAGGAATTGTACATAGTGTAAAATTTATTTCTTCCTTTAAAAAAAAATCTATATATAAAAAAATGTTACAGTTTTGGATGTTTGCCTTGTTTTCTCTTTTTAAGGATTTTAATTTATTTTGTGTGTTCCTGCTTCTGCTATCTTCTGCAGACTAATTTTGTACAGGATCTCCTGACTATATATATATTATTATTATTATATATATATATATATAACTTGTTGAAATATTCTTCCACTGAGAAATATATGTAAAAATTTGTACATATCAACCGTCTTCTTGGTTGAATAATAAAAATACCCTCAGCAAACCTTTTTCTCTTTTTTTTTTCCTTTTTTTTACCTGATTTTCTTAATTAAATTAATACATTATTCCTTATATGTCTATATATTAGGGTGACCAGACGTACCGTTTTGACCGGTACAGTACCGTTTTAGAGTACCATGTCCCGGTGTCCCCAAAGAGGCTCTCGGGACGCCTAAATGTACCGCTTTCGGACAAAATTTAAAAAAGGGGCATTTTTTAAAAATTTTATCATTAAAAAAATAAAAAATTCATAGGAATGTGGTTGTGAATATTTACGAAAATGTATGGACGCAAATGATTTTGCAACTCCATATGCCCCTTTTTCTCGATCGCATTCACAAAACAGCATATTTCTTCCAAAATTGCGGAATATATTTTGTATGTACTTAGTATGCATATATAATACTACGTGAAATGAAATCACTACTTTTCGATTAAATTTTGAATAAAAAACGAGTAAAAAACTTTACAGAAAAATATCATCTCTTGATATTGATGATATTCACTTGATGGAAATTTCCAATAAAATATAAAATTGAAAAAATCATTCTTATGCATTGTGTCGTGGCTTAGACAAAAATTTCTATACCACTCTTTTTTTTTTTTTTTTTTTTTTTTTTTGTTTTTTTTCACAATAATCGTGCATGGATATTACGTAAATAAATGGAAAATAATATGAGGGAAAAACGCCACAAATATTATTCATATAATCAAGTAATTTTAGCTGTTATTAAGTCCAATTTGAATGCTATAAATTAATTCAATTTATATAACTTCTTCAGCTATTTCACTCTAACAAGAGTTCACACTATTTGCAAAATGAACAGTTCGATTAAAAGTAATTCAAAATTCAAATTAATTTCTTGCTTTATACTCAATTTTTTTTTTGAATAATTTATCTCGTGACATTATATTAAGTTTTATTTATTTATAAACAAATATATAATGCATTATTTAAGTAACATGTCGTACGTACATTTAGAAATATTGTGGATGGAGACGGAAAATTTGATAACGAAATAAAAAAAAAAAAAAAATCAATTTAAAATACTGTATATTTTTTTCTTGGAAAAGTATTTTTCGAAGTTATGCTTTTTGAGTATTTCTTTTATTGCTTTTGTTTCTTTTTATTTACATGCAACTTTACAACATAATAGGATCGTGGCCAGGCCAAGAAAAAAGGTTAATTTCAGGAAATCAGCTCACTGGCACAGTTTTCTTGCATGGTGACTATAATAAATATTTTTTTCTAATTCTATGAAAAGTATAATTATATATAAAAAAATGCAATTATTTATATTATTTAAAGTAGAGTGAGCGATTGCATTATTTATTATTTTATTTCCTTAAAATATTTTAACCTGTCCTGCATTAGTGTGAGAAATGAAAACCAAAAAAATTTCATCTCAAATAGCTTCATCGAAAAAAAAAAAAAAAATACCAAAGTTTGTTTTCCTGAACCCTTAAACATGCAGCCTTATGGAACAGAAAGCGTTTTACTTAAACTTTGTCTGAACTATGGTACCAATTAAAAAATACTTATGTAATAATTGCTATAATCTATGTTACCAATAAAATAATTTTTTTCGGAAAAAACGGCTTCATAAAAAGAAAACAATTCATTTGAAAATCTATTAGAAAAAAAAAAAGTAAAAAAGGGGGCGTGGCACCCAAAAAAATCGCGCCTCCGGCGGGGGTTTTGGCCCTTCAGGCCTCTATCTTGGGGGCATGTACCGTTTTGAACATCAAGATATCTGGTCACCCTACTATATATATAAAGACTATTATAATCAATTATCATTGATTATCAAATCATGTTTAAAAAAAATGGTTTAATTTGAAAAGGATATTCTTATATGTATGGAAAGTAGTTGTTTCTCACAATAATCACCGGTTTTGTAGGTATATGATGTCCCTCGTCTGGAATAATATCTGCCTATAACGATCTCGTTGCAATAATGAGCTATCTGCTATTTTAGGTGAGCGTGGTAATATAATATATACTTATTAATTATTTTATACCAATTTATATAGCCCATAATTGCGCTCACCTGCAATTTTTAGCATTGCAACAAAATTGTGGTGAGCAGAAATTCTGCACTCACTTATATTCTGGACGAGGGATATATGATTTACAAAATATATATATATATATATATTCATATTGGTATCACAAAATTTTTCCTTAACCTATATTCAGTGTTTTCAATAACACCTATGCAGTCTGCACGTCACACTTATAAAATCATATAAATTTAATAATGCTCTCTAATTAAATTGCAATATATAATTATGTGACTGCAGCTATATATATTTAAGGTAGAGATAATACGGATCAGCTGGCCCAATGCTAAAAAAATCCCATTCATAAAAATTATGAAAAAAATTTAAAATGTTCTCCTCTACATCCCCTATCAGTAGGTAAAATATCAGGTATACAAAAACGAGCTAGTTTTCGAGTTATTAATTTTTAAAGTTGACTAATTTAACATGGAAGTTCCATTTCTTCATGTTAAATTAGAGAACTTTAAAAATTCATAACTCGAAAACTAGCTCGTTTTTGTATACCTGATATTTTACCTATACTGATAGGGGATGTAGAGGAGAACATTTTAAATTTTTTTCATAATTTTTATGAATGGGATTTTTTTAGCATTGGGCCAGCTGATCCGTATTATCTCTAACTTAAGACAATCTGAAATTTTTTTCATCAAATATATGTAAAAAAAAAAAAAAATAGTAGTAAAAATTCAATTTTCTGCAGCTGATATGTCATGTGGGACAAAAGTATCTCCCTACCCAAAATGTAAAAAGCATAAACAAATTAAGAGACATATCAATAATAATTAAATAAATTATTGTAAAATTATTATTATCATCATTATTATTTTTACATAGGCATATCATTCTGAAATGAAGTTTTTAAGAATTTTATTTTTAATGACATATTATACAAATATAATGGTAAAAGTTATATATAGTATAGTCTGGTAAAACCTAGGATCATGTATGTATGGATAGGCTATCCCTATACCAATAGCATTAGAGCGGCTGAGGCAAATCTCCAACGTAAGATGGTGACCGAGCGCAATCAACCGGCGGCATATTTTCAAAGTTTTGAATAGCGTAAAAAAAGTGAAACAGTAGAGAGCTCGCGAGATCATGCAGAGATGTATTCGATCTTATACGTCAAAAGAAAAGAATTAGAAGCATGATTCAAGCCAAAGCAGGTCAGAGCTATAAAAAAATATGGGAAAAACTGAATAATATATACTGAATTTCCCAAGTATATATATTTGTATTTTTTTTTATGATTATGTATATTAAAGTTCGAATAAGCGATATATTTCATTTTTTGGAATATTTTATTTTCTATAAATAGTTTAACCTGATGCCTTCTATTGAGAAATGAAAACCAAAAAATTCCATCTCAAATAGCTTCACCACAAAAAAATCCCAAAGTTGCTGTTTCGGAGGCCTTTAACATGCATTCTTATATATATGGAACAGAAAACCAGCTTTTTACTCCAACTTCGTCTGAACTATGGAATCCAATTAAAAAATATGTACGTAATCTATGATGAATTCTTTAATGGATTTTCAAATATTTTTTTTTTTTTTTTACGGAGCCGTTTTTCCGGAAAAAAAAAACTTGAAAATCCTTATGGGAATTAACCCGCAAAAATTTCAATATTTTTTTTCGGAAAAACGGCTCCGTAAAAAAAAAAATTATTTGAAAATCCAATAAAGAATTCATAATAGATTACGCACGTATTTTTTAATTGGTACCATAGTTCAGACGAAGTTAGAGTAAAAAGCTGTTTTCTGTTCCATAAGGATGCATGTTAAAGGCCTCCGAAACACCAACTTTGGGAATGTTTTTAGGTGAAGCTATTTGAGATGGAATTTTTTGGTTTTCATTTCTCAATATTATAGAGGGTGAGTTGAACTATTTTTAGAAAATAAAATATTTAAAAAAATTAAATCGCTCACTCTACTTTAAAAGAAATTATTATCGGCATCAGGCCTGATGTATTATTATCGTAGGGGTACTTATTTCAAAAAACAACAAAGATGTGACTGGACGCAATACTATAATAGACAGCTAGCTAGCAGTTTAATCTATTACATAAAAAGTCTGGAGGATATTCATGAGCAATTAAACTTAGAGAGACTATGTTTTTATCTTAGCTCATGCCATGCAGTGTTGTATAAACTTCCAGATTATTAAAAAAAAAAATGAAAGTATACCTGCATGTGTTTAAGAAACAATTGTTTGACTACCTAATTAAAAAGAAAATATTACTCCATTAAGCTCATGCAAGGCAAAGAATGTCAATAATTTTATTTGTATAATTTTGTATTGTAATAATTGAATATTGTCATTTTGTATGTTTGTCTATGTCTATTATTTTTAGAACCACAAGCAGGGATAAAAATTGAGGCCAAAGTGGGGGTTAAAGTGTTTGTGAATGCTCCCCATTATATATATATATGTTTTAGAATAAAATTATTAACAAACATGGAATAAAAAGGTGAAGAATTATAATAATTAACAATTAATATATACAGTACCCACGTATAAATTTTGACTACTTTGGGCTTGGTTTGCTAGCCCAAAATAGCATTGCTAGCTCAAAATTACTTTCCTTCAAGTATCAGTTTGGGCTGCGAAGCCCAGAGTACCTCAAACTGGCTTTAAAGTGTTATTGAGCTATCTGAACTCAAATTTGCTTATAACCAAAGTAGCCCACGATTGTCCAATAATGCTTCAGGCTTTATTTAGACCAAACATGCTCATTTAAGCCTCCAGCTCAGATTGGAATTTTATAGCTTAAAATAGACCAGATTTGTGACCAAGCAATTTTAACCTAATTAAGACCAAACAAGCTTGAAACAAATTTAAGCTAGCTGTTGACCGTTTTAGCCCAAAATGGTACCTAATATCCCCAGGGTTGCAGTAAGCTTGTTATTGGCCAAAAAAGCTCAATTAAGCCCAAGCTCAACCTAGCTTCATGTAGCTGTATATTGACCAATCCAGCTAAAATAAATCTGAGCACCCTGTAGACCATTTCTGCCCAAAATAGCCAAGAATGAATTCCTTGCCTCGGCCAGCACAAAGTGAGCCAAAAATGCTTAAAATGGCACTCTTCAGCCCAAACATGCCCTTTTTTACTCTAAAAGTATTCATGTGCTTGACCAAGCCCAAAATGGACCAAAAGAGCTTAAAATGGCACTCTTTAGCCCAAACATACCCCTTTTTACTCTGAATGTATTCCTCAGGTTGGCTCAGTTCAAAATAGCCCAAAATAGCTTAAAATGGATTTTTTTTGCCCAAAGATGTTTTTTCCCTCCCTGAATGTACTGCATTGGTTAGGTAGCCCAAAGTGGACCAAAACAGCTTAAAATGGACCTCTTTTGCCCAAAGATGTGCCGGTCCACCCTGAATGTACTGCATTGGTTAAGGTAGCCCAAAGTGGACCAAAACAGCTTAAAATGGACCTCTTTTGCCCAAAGATGTGCCGATCCACCTTGAATGTACTGCATTGGTTAAGGTAGCTCTACCTTAACCAATGCAGTACATTCAGGGTGGATCGGCACATCTTTGGGCAAAAGAGGTCTATTTTAAGCTGTTTTGGTCCACTTTGGGCTACCTTAACCAATGCAGTACATTCAGGGTTGATCGGCACATCTTTGGGCAAAAGAGGTCCATTTTAAGCTGTTTTGGTCCACTTTGGGCTACCTTTACCAATGCAGTACATTCAAGGTGGATCGGCACATCTTTGGGAGCCCAAAGTGGACCATAACAGCTTCAAATGGACCTCTTTTGCCCAGAGATGTGCCGATCCGCCCTGAATGTATATATGCATACTGCATTGGATTAGGTAACTTAAAGTGAACCATTACAGCTTAAAATAGACCTCATCTATAAGCTGGGTCTATTATATTTATCAGAATTATTTAAGTCGTCTGTCATGTTTACAAAGATTTCGCCATTTGTAGACTTTTGGAGATTAATTTAGCGCGTTTCCGATGGTTTCCGATCGGTTCCGAACTTCCGATCGCTCTGATTGGTTCATTTGAATTCATTTCTCTACCGGTTTTCCATCTGACTTGTAACAGTCGACAATGTTGTTGTTGTTGCAGTATGTATCTTTCTTATAGTGTCCTAAGTCGTGTCATGTATCTATATTTTTAAGGTTTTCCTTAGTGTAGTAATGCGTTAATCATCTGCTAAGGTAAGCATACATGTATATAGTCTATATACATCAATATCTCAGGGTTAAAGTTGATCGGGAAATGTTTTTCTGTTCATGCCACAGGGTGGCATATCTCTCCTAATAGGTTTAAGCTGCTAACAATGCAGTTCCTCAGCCTATTCTTCCACAATTTTGAAGAAAAAAGCAGTTCTACACAGCCAAAATGTAAGGAAATAAATGAACAAAGGTTAATTTTGTTCTAAAATTGCGGTAAGTGGCACTTTTTACAATTTTAATAACAATTTCACAGCTATAATAAATGAAACTGTATTTCATTCAGGATATTATGCTCTCTAATTACTAATAGAATTGTTACAATGACCTCTTACATACGTACTGTATGCATACTGTATTTACCGTGTGCAAATAATATGCATTCAGTACGTTATTTGTACGTATATGATAAAAGAACAGAATAAACAGACACCTCATTTAATATGCATACCATGTGATTCTTGGGCCAGTCTCTTCCCCTCACAGTCAGCCAAGTATTCCTTTGCATTATTTATAGTGTCTGGTATGCATGCATCAGCATGATGACAATACTGATTTTCCCCAGCTCTTATAACCATGAATAAATTATTTTATTTTATAGCACTTTTATCAACTTTGAGCTTCAAGTATTAACTAATTAATAGAATGCATTCATGGTCATAAAAGGCACATGTTTTTAGGCAAAATATTTCTATCTTCATCTATTTTCGTTTGTTTTATGAAGCGATAATTAAGGTAAAGAATGTAATACATTCAGAGAAAAAAAGGCCATTTTGAGCTATTTTAGTCTATTTTTAGCTACTGTTAGTAATGCAGTACATTCAAGTTGAATAAGCACATCTTTGGGCCAAAGAGGTCCATTTTAAGCTTTTTTGGTTCACTTTGAGCTACCTAAACCAATGCAGTACATTCAGGGTGGATCGGCACATCTTTGGGCAAAAGAGGTCCATTTTAAGCTGGTTTGGTCCACTTTGGGCTACCTTTACCAATGCAGTACATTCAGGGTGGATCGGCACATCTTTGGGCAAAAGAGGTCCATTTTAAGCTGTTTTGGTCCACTTTGGGCTACCTAAACCAATGCAGTATATTCAGGGTGGATCGGCACATCTTTGGGCAAAAGAGGTCCATTTTAAGCTGTTTTGGTCCACTTTGGGCTACCTTAGCCAATGCAGTATATTCAGGGTGGATCGGCACATCTTTGGGCAAAAGAGGTCCATTTTAAGCTGTTTTGGTCTATTTTGAGCTATATAAGCGTACTGGGGACAACCAGGGTAGAAAAGGTCAAGTTTGGGCAAATTTGGTCAATTTCCAGCTTGTTTAAGCATGGCATAGTTGGTTCAAATTGATCCATAATGAGCTACATAGAGCTATGGATTAAGTGGTGTATTGGTCCAGTTAGGGTTATATTGGGCTATTACAGCTCAATGTTACTTTTTTTGCTAGCCCAGATTTGCCCAAAATCGGCCAATTAGGTGCCTGTCGGAGTCTAATTGGGCTAGCAAAATTTTGGTCTTATTTGAGCTGATAAGCCCAAAGTGTAGTCAAAATTTATACGTGGGTATCATATAATTTATTGATGTCATTATAAAATCTTTCCACAAAATCTTTTTATGTGCATATGCCAACAGTCAGCATGCACTATATCTATTCTTGATCAAAATCTTTTATTTTTTTCCAAATGGCTTTTAATTCTTTTAAAAATTGGCTTGCACGCAGGACTCCCCGGCAAAGTTTAGTGACTCAATATTGTTAAATTTATCTGCCCAGGCCATATGTATATATACTGCATGAAAAATTCATTTTAAGCCGGTATTACACGATACAATTTTTCTAGTTATTGTATACAATTTCTTCTTACAAGAAAACTTCCACTCCATTTGTTTGTATGGAGATGAAATTTTCTTGCAAGAAAAAAATTGTATGCAAAATTGCATCGTGTAATACCGGCTTAAGCCTGTATTACACCAGACAATTTTGCATACAATTTTTCCTTGCAAGAAAATTTCATCTCCATACAAACAAATGGAGGTTAAGTTTTCTTGAAAGGAAAAATTGTATGCAATAATTAGAAAAATTGTATCGTGTAATATCGGCTTTAAAGTGAAGTCCATGAAGACACTTTTTAATGTTTAATCATTGTCTACCTTTGCTGGCAACTATATTGTAAAAAAAACATAGCTGCATCTTATATATTATGCAGTAATGTATAATATTATATATAAATTTATATTACATATATTTATTTATAATATATTTGCAAAATTTGCATATTATATATAGCCGTATAAAATATAAAAGACAAAGCCAAAAAATGCTTATTTCTTGAGTAAAAAAAATAGATAGTATTTTCTCTTTATTAAAATTCTTACTCATTACATAGAGTGCTGTACACCAAAAATGTGTCGTACTTGTTGACTGAAGCAACGGGTCCAAAGAAGGAACGTCAATAGAGTTTTGTCGGTGCGACAATGATGTGTTGGGCCTCCTCGCTTGCCTTTTCTGTGTAGAAAAGCATGATTAGTATTTAGGCAAAATTAAGCATAGACTTACTGGTAGACTTAATTAAATAGTACACTCCATTTGAATAAAAATATCCCATCCGGCTATGTTAAAGTATAGCCGGATCAGACATTTTTATCTGAATGGAGTGTACTTTAAGACAGGGACTGGATCCCGTATCCGGATCCGCTCATTATTCTGTTAAAAAAATAAATGGACCAGATCCGGGTATCCCGATCCCCTTAAAAATATAAATGGACCAAATCCGGATATCCCGATCTCCTAAAAAAAATAAAAGGATCTGGACACCCAGATACTTTTATATTTTTTAAAGAGGGTCCAAAAAAGGGTTCAGGTATTTTAATTTTTTGATTTTCACTGTTTGAAGTTTGAATTTTATCTTCCCAACTTGCGCAATTTGCGGCTTCTTAAGGTAGAGATAATACAGATCAGCTGGCCCAATGCTAAAAAAATCCCATTCATAAAAATTATGAAAAAAATTTAAAGTGTTCTCCTCTACATCCCCTATCAGTATGTAAAATATCAGGTATACAAAAACGAGCTAGTTTTCGAGTTATTAATTTTTAAAGTTGACTAATTTAACATGGAAAAATGGAACTTCCATGTTAAATTGGTCAACTTTAAAAATTAATAACTCGAAAACTAGCTCGTTTTTGTATACCTGATATTTTATCTACTGATAGGGGATGTAGAGGAGAACATTTTAAATTTTTTTCATAATTTTTATGAATGGGATTTTTTTAGCATTGGGCCAGCTGATCCGTATTATCTCTACCTTAAGGGTAAGGTAACGCCACCAATGTTAAAAAAAATCCCTCTCACAAAAATTCTGAAAAAAATTTAAAATGTTCTCCTCTATACCCCCTATCAGTACCTAAAATATCAGGTATACAAATACGATCTAGTTTTTGAGTTATAAATTTTTAAAGTTGACTACTTTAACATGGAGAAATGAAACTCCCATGCTAAATTGGTCAACTTTAAAAATTCATAACTCAAAAACTAGATCGTATTTGTATACCTAATATTTTAGCTACTGATAGGGGGTGTAGAGGAGAACATTTTAAATTTTTTTGAGAATTTTTGTGAGAGGGATTTTTTTTAACATTGGTGGCGTTACCTTACCCTTAAAAAATAAAATAAATCTTTTCTCTTATTGACACAACATTGGGTGTTCATATATTATATATTTTCGTATTTCATTAATTTCAATTAAAAGTATTAAAACTAAATTTACACTTACGTACAGACCCCATGCTTATTTTTTTTTCTTTTTATTTTTTAAATTTGAAATGAAATTTGTGTTAATTTTTATTCTTTTTATATGCATATTAAAATTAAATGATTAACTGTAAGAAAATTGTTCAAAATGTTTAAACAGTGCAATGAAATTCTTCGAATATTTAATCATATAATTAATAATTACCAATATTACCAATATATAATATAATTAACGTACAGTATGGCATTTAATTAAACAATTAACAAACAACAGTTCTTATCATACATTATCAGTTACAGTATGCATAATATGTGTATGATACAGAGATACAGTACTGTACATACCCGTGTATCGAGACTGGCGTTTCTCCTTCATTTTGCAGGGATTTCCGCTTAGCAGCATTCTTGCAACCAGGTGCACAACAAGTTCTTGTCATTAACGCTTATTTAGCTTCACATTTTCGTATAATATCACATAAAATATGGAGAAAATAGTAAAAAATTGCAATTTTTTCTCCATCCCAACATGGCGGACAACAATATCAAAACATTAGCGTCACGTGACTATCACGTGACCGTTACCACCCACTTCCTCCTCACGACCGAGCTTCACCGAGACAGCGCCATAGCCTATCCATACATACAAGATCCTTGGGTAAAACTGAATTTTTGTGTATTATTTTATTTATTTATTCACTTTAATAATAAAATATGTTGTTACATAATAATATATACCATGTATTCTATTTGCGAGAGCTAAAATAAATCTATATATTTCATTTCAGTTGAAGAAAGAAAGACTTGAAAATTTTAAATGAAAAATAAATATGAAATCAAATAATACCGCCAACCAGCCTACCGAGTACATTCGTATATTTTCGTATATTTCGGTATATTTCAGTATATTTCGTATATTTTATCACTCATAGATGTCAGCATTAATGCTGTTGATGAATTTTGCATTAACTCCGCCTTTCTTACTTTCTTAGCCAATGAGAAGGATATATCTCTAGAGTCTTCTCCAATGAAATAAAAGTTCTTGTAGACATTCCAGTTCCAAAAGCTGTCTGTCTGGCATCATGGCTTACTAAACGAGTACGAAGTTTGTTTTTCTTTACACTCGTGCGTGTGTTTTGCGACAAGGAAGAGCACGTGATGATCTTGATATGCAATGAGTGTTGATGGAAACGACAGCGTGATTACCAGCTGATTAATTGGCGGGTAAGTTAATCTATTGTGCAAACTTTTTAACTTTTACATCTGTACAGTTCGATGTGTTTTCTTGTTGTTAGTTGTTTGTATGCCCACCTCTACTTGTCTCAAGGACACTAAACATACAATTCTTTCCCTGTCAATTCGTCGTAAATCTTTCACTCTATTGTAATATCTCATTTTATTTTAAAATTGCATTTTAGGCCATTAATTAAAATTCTGCCGTCAGCAGTTTTGAACTGTGTATTACACAACAGAAGATTCGAAAATACAGTAATTAAAATCCATGTTTGATGTTATCAATTCAACACAACATGTGTGACTTCCATAGTAATTTTGCCGTATTTTTTAAATCAATTTTTATGTTTAAAAAAAAAGTCGTGCTGCAAGATGGAACAGGGGTATTCTATATAATGAAACGTAATCGATAGTATCGATACTAGGTGTGAGCCGCCCAGGCGCCCAGCCGCCTCTGCATAATATGAAATTAATCAGTGTACTGTGTGCATATATATATAGTAGCCTACCGGTCTTAATTTATGATAATTATGATACATTTTAATAATTTTATGTCATAACGTTTTTGGCACAGGTGCCAAAGAAATTTGTGTCTTTTAAAAGACTCGTAACTCTTCAGATACTTTCTGAAAGTTTATTTTAAAACCTGATGACGTGAGATTTTTTTTTATGTGTATTCACTGCTTTTTTTATTTCTTGGCAAATGTTTCTAGCTTTTTTCATATTGGTTGATATTTTGATGGTTAAATTCTTCGAGAGACTTTTCGTTTAATTAAGTGAGTTTCTATTTTCTACAAAGCCCTAAAAAATAATTTGAATTGTATATGAGGTTAAACCGGTGTTAGAACACTTAAAACTACAGTAATATCTTCAATTAATTGAGAGAGATAAATAAATAAACCTCGCTCATTTAAGGTAGAGATAATACGGATCAGCTGGCCCAATGCTAAAAAAATCCCATTCATAAAAATTATGAAAAAAATTTTAAATGCTCTCCTCTACATCCCCTATCAGTATATAGGTAAAATATCAGGTATACAAAAACGAGCTAGTTTTCAAGTTATTAATTAAAAATTAAGTTGACTACTTTAACATGGAGAAATGAAACTTCCATGTTAAATTAGTCAACTTTAAAAATTAATAACTTGAAAACTAGCTCGTTTTTGTATACCTGATATTTTACCTACTGATAGGGGATGTAGAGGAGAGCATTTAAAAAATTTTTCATAATTTTTATGAATGGGATTTTTTTAGCATTGGGCCAGCTGATCCGTATTATCTCTACCTTAAACTAAACGTGTCATCAAGAGGCTATATTTGTCGCACGATTATATTATTATATTATTAATTGCTAGATCTGTGTTCTGAACGGAGATTATCGAGAATACAGCTGCGGACACCATGAACGTTAATACCCTACAGTTTAATTCGTTCAGGGGGTGGTTCAAAAAAATAAAAGGATACCCAAAATGTCAATTTGGGCGGACATACGACAGCATTGAGTTCAAGTTCAATATGTACGTACACGTATTGTACGTTACTGTATACATTTTTTTAAAACAATGAGAGCAAGGATAACATCCGTTCTGTTCAGAACTTCCAGCCGCATTTCATTTCTTAGTCTATTAGTAACACCTCCAGTTTCGCCAGCTTCATTCTTAATCTATTGTGCATTTACGAACAGAGTATTCTTCAAAATATTATGTTAATCGAATAAACAGATTTTAAACCAGCACATAATTTATAATACTTTAAATAATACATTCTCAGTATTAATGCACTTCAAGGGTAATGTTTTCACGATTCGTTAGTGGAATGTTACATTGTGCGAGGAGAAGAAATGATTTGACGGGCAGTTGCACCTGACAGTTGAAAAAGCTCGTCTTGTAGAAGAAGAGGATGCAGTAGATAAGTCGAGGGGCGCCGCCGTGCAGCAGGCGATTGGGGGCCGCGATAAAACCCTCCTTTTGTCCCGTCACAAAACTTTACAAGACACCATGCAGGAACAAGCTATGATGTTGAGAGCTCCTACCTACCATCAGGGTAGAATGGCTCATATATATAATGATATATATTTTTCAATGTAGAGCTTGTCTAAAAAGATTCTACCTGTAATTTGTCCTATTACATTTTTAAGCTTGCTATTGTTGTTACTTTTTACCTGACCTGTTTTTATATTTTTAGTTAATCTTTTATTATTTTTACAGTGGAGTAACAATTTTCCATCTCTATGATTTTTTTCCTTTTAAAAATTATGTCAAAAATAATGTCATGTTTTAGTTAACAGTACATTTTTTTTTCTTTTGAAAATAACAAAATAAGCAGTTTTTGAAGTTTTCATTCATTAAATAAATTCATTTGCAGACATAATATAAATTACAATGAGATATTATCCGAAGAGGATTTCAATGTACCTAGGAGATGTATATAATATCAACTTTTCCCTTTCTTGCAGTGTTTCTTGCTTTTAATAACTCAATATTTTTTAGTTCAATATATTGTTATCAGCCAGCAGGCATCGTTACTATTATATATACATACAACATTTCAAAAAATGTTGTTATCAATATCTAGGTTTCGAAGCTGTGTAAAGAAAAATGTATTAACTTCCTGTCGATATCTTTCTGTAGAGTGCGGACTGATGATAAATATAATATATATTCTGCCACTTTTGTGTATTTTTTTTATTCATTTTTTTTTTTTTTTTTTTACGCTTTGTATGTTATCTCTGCCCAATTTGAAACTATAACATTTTATTTTATTAGGGGTGAATTAAGTAAATAAATAAAATTATTAATGAAGCACCTGTTGATTCTGTCCATGCATGCATGCAGTGTATGGCAAGTTCGGGGTGATCTTGAACACTACTCGTATGCCTGAGTATGCATACTTACCACTGCAGTATAATATATATTATAATAATATAATATATTATAAAATTAATTAATATAGTATTGCATACTAATAATATATTTTATATTGTTCTATACATTCTATACTATACTGTCGTTACAAGGATATTATTTTTAGATTTTCACGTATTACAGTATTAATTTAGCTGGCGCTATAATTATTCAGTTTATTCTCTATTCTCTTAAAATTGTTAAGTATAAAAAATGAATGTTTATTAAGAAATAATTTTAGTCCCATTAATCAATTAATGAACATTACTTCACAACTGTCAATGCTCTTCGACTGCACCCCCTTTTTTTCTTCATAAAATTATTATGGGTAATATCAAAGACTAAAATATATTTGCGAAATGGTAAACGGAAAAAATACCCTTTGATAAAATACCCTCGGTTATAATACCCAGACAAAATACCCTAGGAAAAAATACCCTTGGATAAAATACCCTCAGACAATTAACCCTTGGATAAAATACCCTCAGACAATTTACCCTCGGACAAAATACCCTCAGACAATTTACCCTCGGACAAAATACCCCCAGACAAAATTCCCTCAGACAAAATACCCTCAGACAATTTACCCTCGGAAAAAATACCCTCAGACAATTTACCCTTGGACAAAATACCCTCAGACAACTTACCCTTGGACAAAATACCCTCAGACAAAATACCCTCGGACAAAATACCCTCAGACAAAATACCCTCAGACAAAATACCCTCAGACAAAATACCCTCGGACAAAATACCCTTGTCTGTAATATATAATATGTTATTGTGAATTGACCATCATGAAAGAGATAAAATAAATTCCAATAAATCCTGCGCATGATACTTACACAGCATAATTTATATTTTGTTGTAGACTATAATAATTAAATACTTATACCATGCACCTTTAATTATTTTAATATTTATCATGTCAATTTTTTTAATGTTTAAGAAATTTTAAGAAATAATTTAAATTCAAAATGAACAATTAAGACTTTGTTTTTTATTAATAAGACCTGCATAAGTAAAAAAAAAATATATGACAAAATTTAGCATGTATGAAGTGGTTCAAATTTATATTTATTAGCAAAGATTTCTCTAAAATTTTTATATAACAGTTCATAAATGTAGGTTAATTTGGGTGCAATAAATTTGAGCCAACCCTGGGAAAAAAGAACATTTTGGGGGGTGGGGTGCAATACAATGTTCTATAAACTTACTCATGGAAACTTGATATAAAATTAAATGTTAAAAATGGTTTTAAAATTTATGTTGTCAAGAGTAACAACTAGCACAAAGCGCACAAAGCATGATAATAAAGTATACGTATTACTATTTCAGATATTTATTTGTTGATTATTTCATTGTACGGAATCATTATTTACCAGAAAAAATAAGTACTGTTTAATTAACATTTTTAATCAGAAGAAATTTTATATTTTTGAAAATAAAGAATTACATGTACAGATGATACATAATAAAATTATCTTAAAAAGTATTTAGTTTTATAAAAAAACTTAATAACTTCTTAATGATATAGTGACTAAAAAAATTGAGACTTCGGAAAAAAAAAAGATACTACTTTCTTACTGCAAAATGCAATGTATCTCTTATCTCTTGTCCACCTTATGTAACATTATGTTAATACGTAAAAAATTGGGTGGGGAAGCCACATTTTCTTCTATTCATGAGGTGACGATTTTTTTCTTACTATGTTTGTTTTGTTTTTGCTCCCTATTAAAAAAATAATGAAAAAAATCCATTCATATTCATACATTCATTGTAAAATAATTATTAATTATACCATAATAATTATGCGATGTTTTAATTTAGTCTCCCTTGTTCATGTATATTTACCTATTTTCACCCCCCCCCCCTCCAAAAAAATGTAATTTTTTCCCAGGGTTGGCTCAAATTTATTGCACCCAAATTAACCTATAATATACATTATAATGAACTGTTATATAAATTTTAGAGAAATCTTTGCTAATAAATACAAATTTGAACCACTTCATACCTGCTAAATTTTTTCATATTTTTTTTTAGTTATGCATGTCTTAATAAAAAACAAAGTCTTTAATTGTTTATTTTTTATTATTAAAGGTGGTAAGTATTTAATTATTATAGTCTACAACAAAATATAAATTATGCTGTGTAAGTATCATGCGCAGGATTTAGTGGAATTTATTTTATCTCTTTCATGGGCAATTCACAATAACATATTATATATTACAGACAAGGGTATTTTGTCCAAGGGTATTTTGTCTGAGGGTATTTTGTCTGAGGGTATTTTGTCTGAGGGTATTTTGTCTGAGGGTATTTTGTCTGAGGGTATTTTGTCCGAGGGTATTTTGTCCAAGGGTATTTTGTCCGAGGGTAAATTATCCAAGGGTATTTTGTCCTAGGGTAAATTGTCTGAGGGTATTTTGTCCTAGGGTATTTTGTCCAAGGGTATTTCATCCGAGGGTAAATTGTCCAAGGTTATTTTGTCCTAGGGTAAATTATCCAAGTGTATTTTGTCCTAGGGTAAATTGTCTGAGGGTATTTTGTCCTAGGGTAATTTGTCTGGGTATTATATCCCAGGGTATTTTATCAAAGGGTATTTTATCCGTGATTCTTGCGAAATGTGGCTACAAAATTCTAGTTTTAGCATATATTGACGTTTATAACGCTATATAGCATGTATACCTTAATATAAGAACATAAAACAACATAACACTTAATATCATATAGGAACATGAAAGTGCCCCAGGCTTACAAGAAAGTGGGATTTGAGTTATAACGCTGTTTGAACTAAACGATGTGTTACTAAAAGATAACAAGAACACCCCCCCCCCTCTCTCTCTCTACTTCCCTCGTGCAAGCGGTCAGATTTTATAATTTGATCTGTCATATTTGTTCAGCATCATAACCCTTGGCATGCATGATATTAAAACAATACATGCATGATGTACAGTTCTGGCATCAGAAAATATATCATGTACTGTATATAAATGGCTGGAACGTCGGTGTATTGTGTATTGCCCTGGTACTTTTAGATCAGAAATTATAATTAATTAAAATCGTTTATGAAATTTGTATAAAATACTCACTCGATCTTCGATATAAACTAACAAGATTCCGCGTATTTATATATTTTACAGGTTTTGATGTTATTCATCATATCCGTGTCTCAAGATCTACTTCCTGTGATATCATACGCATTATCCACTAAATTGATGTGATATGTCCGTGTAATACATAGAATTGCCACATCATTATTTTTTGTTCTACTAAAACGACCTCTCATTACTCGTTATAAGCATTAAAAAACATGCCCAACGGAAGCACCACCCCCTTGTTAACCAATCTTTTCGTATTCATGGTAAAAGCGATGATAGCGTGTACGAATATCGTTTTATCATAGTCTATGGTTCGGGTGGGTGCTGAACTAATTACTACCATGTATAGTAGTTGAAGCAGCTTTTTTGTTATTAGATTATTAATTACATTAAAATGGTGTTTTTATAGACTACTAGAGGGTGCTGCATAACTCATCTATCAGGCTTGTAGGGTTCTCCAAAGTTTAAGTCAGGCTACAGTCGGCGGTGAGCATAAAGAAAGAGTGCGAGGTTATTACAATGATTCGTGTTGACGGCGTGTTCTGGCGCTCACAGGACGGCGGCTCCTCGCCTGACCGTCTCGATTTGTTCCCATGATTTGCCGAGGATCCCCCCTCGCACCTCCCGCTCACGACTCCTCTCTGCATCAGCTCGCGCCCACTCTCACCGCCGCTATCTGTGCTCCATCTGACGGGCCCGCTGCGAGCAAGCCCCACCCAAAAAAAACTTCTCCTGCCCGCTGCTGCTGCTGCTAGCTTCAGCCACTTTAGGAAGGATCAACCGCTTTTTTTTTTTTTTCTATCTGTAACCAACAAGAGCCGTCAAACCACGAATATATAAGCGCCTACGTGTAAATTGCTTTTGATTATCGAACACCTTTTTCAAGTTCTCTTTTCTTTGTTGATCTCATCTGATCTCATCTTTTAATGAAGGAATTCACTTGCCTTGCCTTTTATATTATACATAAGAAATTTAATATCTAACTATAATATATTTATATTATAAAATTAAATAAAATAACACATGTATGTTTAATCAATCATTTGATTATTAATTTTTTGATACTAGAAGATCATTATTTTTTTACACTCCTTTTTCACGTAATTTATTTATATTATAACCTTGTATTTTTTTATTATTTAATTAACTCTCAAGTTGAACTTTCAATAAATCTAGTCAGAAGAGCTTGACAAAAGCATCGCTCGTTTGGTGGTTACATGCATAAGAAGACCGCGCGGCTAGTGCAAAAAGAGGTAATCATGCATTTCTCGAAATACGAAACATGAAGCTCGGATTATAACATGTAACATTTTATTCATGCTTCGAAAACTTGGTGGGATATAAATGCTGACTCATGCGTAATATGCAAATAATAATAATGGCTTCATACAATTTGCATGGATTGTAGCCAGCTTTATAAATAAATGTGTAATCATTCTATTGAGAATAATATTTTTCTGTTAACGACTGAATACATGTAAAATTATATTTTCATACAAATGATTCTCTACAGCATTCAAGAGTAATATAGCTTCGAATTTATCAAGAAATAATAAGTAATGTATGTATTCAATTTATATGTATATGCTTGTACAAAAAAATGATTTTGTATCTAGAGCCTGGACTGATAGAACAAGAAATACAATGTGACCGAATATTAAAAAAATAATATATATATATATATATATATATATATATATATATATATATATATATATATATATATATATATATAATATATATATATATATATATATAGTATTAATTGTGTTCATCTTCGATCTGTTGACAGAAATAATATTGAAATATAATATATAATGCAAACTTGTGCATGATGATAAAAACAATATATTCCTATTTGTTGTCGAATCGTTAATTGAGTTTTCTCTTTATATAGGTGCACGTTGCATATTATAATTATATATATCAAAGTTAAAATTTGCATACCATGCAGACTTGCACTTAGTTCAGCCTTTCGTGAGGAATGTTATATTAAATTGACTGTATCGCCTGCATGTTTCAACTTGTCCTGGTGAGTGGTCCCACGGTCATGTGTGCAGGTAATGAAATTACGTGGAGGTACGTAATGGCACCAGCAGGGCGTGGCGCCTCCGTCGTAAATTATCTGACCACCAATCTAGGAATGTCATTCAGGATTAACACAAACTGGATCTACATATTGTGGGGACGTAATAAATTATTTTTCATCTCTAGCTCTTTTTAATATAAAATTTGTTGTTATGAATTCATCGTATAATTTTTATACTGCTTAAGAATTTTTAACCCATTTGAAATACGTCGTATGACAGGTTTAAAATAAAAGTTGTTAATGTTTCAACAGAGACATAAATTCTAATTTAATGCAATATCATAAAAATTAATATTTTATATTCTTTGCAAAATAAAATAATCTTCTCTATAAACTTAACAGTTTTATAAGAAGCATTCTTTCTTATCATGATGATGAAATTTATCTTACATTTTTCTAAAACTACATAATTACATGTTAATTTTAGTAGAGTGCTTTATAAGTAAATTGCATGCATTGTAAATAGTTTACAATATACCACTATATTATGATGTATTAATATGGACTTGAGTATATACGGGGGTATATCTTTAATAGTTATTTGTGGCGATGCTCACTGGAGCCATATATCGCTTGAGTACCATCTCGGAACGACTAGTGTACTTGAATATACTGAGGAATGCTGTGTGGGTACTTGCTTGCTGTGCTCGTAAAGATTATCTCGTCTGCTAACTCATTGCATGGCTGGCTTGGTCATTAATGCGGCGATCTTGTGCTGCTTTATGGGTTTGCAAGCAACATCTTATATATTATATACTTTTGACCTAAAGGAACTTCGCACGTCGCCTCAACCTGTTTTTTTTCGGCGTTGGCTATATACACTGGTCCAAGTAACAGAGATTTTTATGTTAAACTGCATGCAGTCATTGTTGAAGTGTTTCAATAACTCTAGGAGCTGTTGTCTGGTAAGGACATATTTATATTAAATATTTATCAAAATTGCATTTGTTTTGGTGAACATATTTTCTCTTTTTTATAATATGCATCAGCGTGTACACAGCCTCAGTAATTACGCCACGTAGTATAATATTCTGGTGGACATTCCTGTTTTACATCAGTGATTTGCTGACAAGAATATTTTATTCGCATCCCAAGTAATCAAACTCCGCTCGGGGCTTCGTGAATAATGCTCATGACAGAGAGTATGCTGTAAAAAGTGTAGTGTAGTAATAGGCGCAGTTTGTACTTCATCAGGAGTTCCTCTGAACCCGGCTATCAGTAAACGCTGGTGCCATGCTGCATTTTGTTTCTTACCCTGAGTATTAGGCCACACACCTTACTTCTAGAAGATTGCTGCATAAAAATTAGCCTATATTTCAATCTGGCAGGCGCATATCAGTTCTATGTAACTTTTGTCTCCAGTAGGTCCATCCAAACTCAGGATAAAGTTAGAGTGCATTTTATGTATGAGTCTCGGGTGTTCCTCTGTGCCCAAGACAAGATAGAATGTGCTGATTTGGATGACGGATGAGTATCCAAGGGTTTCTCTGTGACTAGTACGAGGTATAGTATTGTGATTGGGCTGCTGTACTTGATGACTGATGAGTCTCTAGGGGGTTTCTCTGTGCCCAAGATGAAGTAGAGTGCAGTGATTGGTGCCTTGCTCCCACGCCGGCGTGCCTGCCGGCTGCTGCAAAGCATGAATAATAAGGTGTCCGCTGCTTGGCCGCGATTTATCGTCTCTCCCCAAGCATTCGAATATTACCTCCACCTCCTCCATGATACATACAAGGAGAGATAATATATTTACGGGCCGCCACAGTATTATAATAATAAAATATTCATGCTACACCATGCCTATAGCATTCTACTTCGATTTCTCATACACTCTTCTTTGCTTGTTAGTAACATTTTTTCTTAAGAATGACGTCAGCAAATACTATAAAATTAACTGAATACTTTCATTATAGTCCACAGTGTAAAGTTGACATTTCTGAATGGTTGTATTATGAAGTTATGTTATTTTTCATTCTACTAAAAAAGAAAAAAAAAAAAAAAAAAGTTTCTCAGTATATTTGACTGAATTCCATTCTTTTCTATTTAGTTACATGGTACTATAGTGAAAGAAATATTAGTTTTAGTTGTGTATATTTTTTACATGAAATTTCCTTGTATGTATAAGAATAGCTTCATATTTTATATTTTCTCTCAACGAGGTGGAAAAAAATATATATATAATATGTATGGACATAATTTTATAATTCAAGACAAAGTATTCGTAATAACATAATATCAAGTTTGAACAGCGTCACTTTTTACAGCCAGTCTTGTAAAGGAGAAAAAAAAAAAGGCTCGCTCATCATGTTTTTTTGAAGGTGAGACCAGTTTTGTTACTTGCGGTCCGTCGAGTGGTTTTGATCGTGCAATTGAAATATATACGTACATAACCTTCAGGGCTTGTATGTTCAGCCTGACGAGAAGGTATATAGTATATATAAAAAAAAAAAACTGCCCACAAGCTTGCTGGATATCAATTTTTCAAGTCCATAATAAAGGCGTCATACATTTTTTTTATGCTATAGTAATTATAACAAACAGTAATGAAGTACTTGGGTATTATAAGTCACCGGAAATACTACATTAATCGTGTAAGTCAAGAAATTTAATACTTAGTAGTTTATACAGAATAACTTGGAAACTTTATTATATAAAATTATTTTATATACCGTATCGTGTACTACCTGGAAAAAGATGTCTTCATAAAACTGTATCATGCTGTGGGAAAAGGATATTTAAATTTGTGAAGTGTAGGTGTATGAATAGGCTTGCTTAAATAGTAATATCCCTCAGCAAATTAAGCAATTTTCTTATAGTATCTGCTACATTTCTTGCTATAATGCACAGCTTGAAGTAATTTTTTTCAATTTATTTATTATCTTTATTCAAAAAACAGACTACAGGTTAGGTAATCCGATTATAAAGAATATAATATCGTTTATCGTTATATCGTTTACAACATGCATGCAATAAATTTAACTGAGATGTACATCCTTTTTCCTTTTACATCTATTTCTCTTCATTTTTATATTATTTTGGTATTGGATATAACATGTATAGCAATTTAATAAATATTTACTGTTTTATTTTAATTTCGGTAAAATATATATTTTTTTAAATCTTAATTAAATATTCTGATATATTTTATTCAAATCACTTACCATTTTTTATAGTAGATATAAGTCAACGAGTGTACTAAATAAACTTTGTTAAACATGAAGTCTTTGCCATACATCCATCCTACACCTATGTATAATATACCAATATGTGCTATCTATAATATTTATCTGTAAGGTGTGGGACGATGAAATTCGAACATGTTTTTTTCTTGAAAGCGGGGGCAAAAGAACAAGCTTTTACATTAGTGGAATGAAAAGAGCTTAACTCTAGTATTAAAAAAAAAAATCAACTTGAAGTTTTTGTGATGTGAGCGAGTACGTACATGTTGTGCAGGTATATATCTCGTGAGAGAAGGTGAGAGAAGCTTGCTGCTGCTGCTGCTGCAGATTAGCTCAAGTTTAGGACCACGATGATGCGGCTGAAAGCTTACCTGTGTTATATTATAGCGTTAGCCCGTATGGAATGTTTTGTAACATCATCTCTTTGGACAAAAGCTGATGGGTTTGCCACTGCTTGAAAAAAAAAGATTCAATGCTTTTTGAATAATAAAGTATTATTATGGTTTTTATCATTGGTAAAACAGTTTTGACTTTTAGAATCATAAAGAATTCAAGCTAAAACATTTTTTTTTTCTCCATGGTACAACATTCTTTAAGGTGACATCAATTTATATGGCTATTTAGTTCAGAAAGGTTTAAAAAATTTGCATGCCTCTCACAGCTTGTAAAATCACATTTATATATTTATATAACGATGTATAAATTCTAAGACCCATTATAAATATATAGCGCGGTATAAAAGGCTTTAGATCCATTAAGGAGCTATTATATATTGATTTTTTTTATATGTATAATATAATAGAATCTGATTTTTATTCTGAAAAGTCATAAAATACCACAAGGCGTTCATTAAATGGCTGCCAATGTGTCAAAATGCTGCTCCTAAATTTTAATTTTTTAAGTGATTTTTTTGTTGTTGCTATGCATGATCATAAAAATTTTATAATAATTTATTGTTTGTGGTTTACCATGCCTTACTTTGATCTTTGAAAATTTTTAACGTTTTAACACACGTGGTGATAATTTGCGCTTGGTGTATTTTTTTTTTTTTCTTGAACACATCCCGAGGGAAACTATCTTCTTTTTCTTCACCATGATGGACGATGTTAAAATCTTGAAAATATCACACATGGCGTCGTGCTGCTGTGTTTTTTTGTGCACTCATAATCCTGAGCTTGCTTGAGGTGACAGCTTGACTCCTTCACTAAAACTAAATCTTATAATCCTCAAAAAATGGCGACTTGCCACTGTTGTGGAATTCGCTTTTAAAGAAGAATCAAGTTTCATATATATAAAACTTTAATATTCGCTGCTTATTATATACGTGTTATTTATTTTTATATTTTTTTTTTAATGAAAAGTAATTTGACGCATGAAACTTAATACTCTGATTTACTTTCTTTTGTTTTGTCTATATGACTCGAGTGTATGAGAGAAATAAACTTGTTGTATTCACTCGTAATGGTTCTAGTTACAAAAGTGTTATGACGTCATCATATTCTTAAGTACAAAAGCAGACCATGTAGTCACTCCTTGCAAAAAAAAAAAATAATAATAATAATAGTAATATTCCCACATACTCAACATTTTGAAACTTGGTAAAAAAGTTCATTAACTCCTCTGAGATTTTGATGAGACCAATAGGTCAGAACACTCGAAGAATGAACTTAAATTCGCCCTTCCAGCTGCACTTTATAAGGTAGGAAAAATATTTTTCAATTTCATTATTGTAGTTCTTCAGTACGCTGCTTCAATATGACGGTAAGACTGTGCCATAGAAGTGTTAGGGGTTTTCCTTATTGAGTGTGACGCCTAAATGCATGCTGCTAATTAAACCTTTAAATAAGCAATTATTTTTTTATTTATTTATTTTTACTTTAGTATGCTTACCTTTATTTAAACTATACACAATTAGTTTATTATTATTTTTAGTGTTTGTTATAATTATCTAACAATCATCAATTTGACCAAGATAATTTTAACAAATCGTATAGTTTATAGTAGTTAATTAACCTAAAAAAAAGTGCAAAATGTTATTTTGTCGAATCCTTTTGTTGCCTGCGCGCTATAATAGAAACACTTGTTGAAATTAAATTCACATTTGTGATTATACTATACAGAGTATATCGGCAGATTGTTATAACCTGCTCGTATACTAAATTACAAATGTGCATCTCCGAGTGTCTGGAGGCGTTCATCAGCAAATTACTCACGTGCTCCATTATTATTCAGAACGAAAAGAAGCTCGTTAAGGAACTTATATATATAATGATATTTATAAATCTGACGGGGTGTGGTTGTTCATGCAGTCGTCGTCGTATTGCCTTGATGATTAATTGCTATGTTTTAATTGACCAAATACTTTGAGCTCATGCAGACATATTTATAATTTACTACTTTGTATGTGTAATTGCAGTCGTGCCTATACACACCTTACTTTAGATAGGGTATTGTAATTTAACACCCATGTTTTTAAAGAAACAAATTGAAATATTTTTATTATTTTAACTACTTATATAATATATATAAAATATGTAACAAAAAAATAATATATAATAGTTAAATCAGTTAAATGTGAATCTCAATAACGAAAGAGATTTTTTTTTTAATTGTATGCATATGTACGAGAGGAGTAATCAGATCAATGCAATTAATGCATGCTCTTATGCAAAGTATATACTACTATATTATATACCTTATTTAATTATACCTTTAAAAGCATTTTAGCTAATTAAATCTTATTTCTATTATAGAAATGTAATTGGATAGTCTTTTTTTACGTCTGTTTGATTAAATTAGGAACGTATTTAGATCCAACTAAATGTAGACAATATTATAATGACGTTTAAATTCGCCGTGCTTGGTAACTGCAATTTGTATATACATGAAAGTATTCCCCATTATAGTGCATGGTATATAGTGATGGTTATCAACATTGCATTTCAACGAAACTGAAAAAGCTACAACGTCATACTATATTATTATACTAAACGGCTTCATTTAACTCACTATACTTAATTTGTAATGAAAGTGGATTTTTGCATGTGGAGCTATTTTGTCTGTGTTTTTTTTTTATAGGTGATAATATCCGCGACACCACAACCATTTCCTGTAACATTTAGCACTCAACAAATTATTTATGTATATAAAATATATAAAAGACTGAAAACATTTTATATACCTCCATCAGCAGTTGTTGATGCATGCAGTAAAAAAGAGTAAAGCAGTAGATATTTCACAGTCGATTGACTGCAGCCACTCCGAACAGGTGTGACGTACAGTCAAATTAACTCTTGGCTCTCACCGGAAGTGACATACTAATTTTTAGTTACCTTTTCGAGTTTGAAAACAGTTGGTATTACATAATATTGTGGGGACAGTCTGCTGGGATAGCCATTCAATAATTGCGATCATGTTCAAGAAAAGTAAAAATGTTTATATCTGCAGGCTGGGTGCATGAAAAATTTCAATTTTGTTATTTTTGTTTTCATGAGTAATAAAAACAATTAAACTTCAGGCTACAATAATAAAATTATAGGGAGACCATATCACACCACAAAACACATCATCACCCACACAACAGTAAGAAACGAGTATCTTGAAACTATAATATGTATTATAGTTTAGTATTTAGTATAATACATAATATATAGGGAGTTTTTATATAAAATTCATTCGATGTACTGCGTACACAGCGTACTGTACAACTTGTATTAAAGGCTGATCGAAGTTAACATTACCAATATTGTGTCGATTATCTGAAAATAACAAAATACTCAAAATAAATCATGGCACTTGAAAATCTTGAAATGCTTTTCCCAAATTTCAAATTACTTATAAATCATGGCTACTTCCGGTGGTAATGCTGAATCAATCAAAGTGTAGCTTGTTGCAGCAGCAGCACTATGTCAGTGTGTCTGTCTGTCTCTCGGTGATTAGCTGCATTACACGGCCTCCCTCTCTCTCGGAGCCGTGACGGACGGCCGGTAGGCAGGGCAGCTAACATCGGACCAAACAAGCCGCCGCAGTCGTCACTATAATTACCGCGCTGTTTTTACCTGAGACACCTACCTTTGTTTTATTTGCCCAATCAAACAAAAGAATATGTACCCATGTTCTCTTTTTTTTATTAAACAATAGAATGAGAATTTTTATGGTTTTTAAACGGTGACAAATCTTCTCAAAAATCTTCGTGACTTCCAAATACATAGATTTGAAAATGGACCAAAAAAAAATGTTTTTTATTATTTTTTACTATGCTATTATTATAAAACGAGGTAAATAAAAAAGGAAAGATTGAAATTAAATTGAAATTTTATTTAAAAAAAGAAATGCTTTAAAATATAAAATATTTATAAGAAATAACTAAACAATTTATGATAAAAAAATTATACGATATTGTAGTCAGCCTTTTTCATGTTAATTTATTCTTTTATTATACCTAAGTACCTAACTTTGATAGCTTTTTTGGTCACATTTGTGATTATTATTTCTTAATTGTTATGGGAGTGGTGTCTTTTGAAATTATTTTAACAATAAAATTAAATCAATCTCATCAAGTTCTTTTATTATTTTATTATTCCATGAAATCAAACGTCCTTGCATGCATGGTATTGATGATTACTTTTAATTCAATTTATATTATATATTATTATACCTCTCTTTTTGTGTGTCTAGATCGTTAAAATAAAAATAATTACACTCATTAGTTTTCTAATTAAAAGTATTATTATATTTTATTATTTCACGCAACTTATAATATTATTTCCAATAGAAAATTTCAACGACTCGCTTGAATCACGTTTTTACTACATGTACATACATAAAAAAAAGTTTTTTCTCGGATATATATTTTTTTTAATTGCGACTTTGAAAGTCTAGCTAGCCCCTATGGGTGCGACTGCTACCACGAAGAGACTTATCGTTGCGATTTATTTGGCGATGTGGCAGCGATAGTAAGTGGAATTATTTGCTGTTGCTGCTGAGAAAGCAAGCAAAGCAACAAGTCTTACTGCTGGGCAGCCAGGCAAGTAGGCAGGGGGAGGAGAAGGAGATATAGTAGGCTGGACCGCATTCCACTAGTCCGCCGATTGAGCCATCTCGGACCAGTTTCTCGCTCGACCAGACTCTTTTTATTTTATTTTATAAATATTTTTTTTATCCTTTTTTGGGTCCACCTGCTGTCACCTTGTACGTGCACTCCGCGACAACAAACACAACGCCGCCCCCTGCCTGACGCCGCCGCTGCCGCGGTTATATCGTCGCATGCTTATATGTTGTGTTTCCCACGAGAGAGTAGCTCCCTATACTATTATAGACTAGACATGGGCAAGATGGAGCACCCGACAAGAACAGAAATAGTGGAGCGTGATGAGATCAAACTGACACTTAATGCCACTGCGAATATTTATTATATAAAGTCAAATCATGATAATAATCTTAGATTATTATTATAATATGGAATTTATTATTATAGACGAGAGTTTTTTTTCTTAATTTATGTAACTTGATAGTAATGTACGCGTATTTATGCAAATTATATGTTTGGTGAATTTTTGTCCCCCTGTAACTGTTAAGATGTTTGCATCACGAAGTCGAAACTTGATCAAAATTGCTATGATATTGACTATATTAACAAAAAATAAATAAAAGAGACGATGCGATATAAGAAAATTAATTTTATATTTACTGTAAATGTATCTGTAAATTTCTAACCTTTATATAAATATCCAATATAAGTTATAGTTGTTAAAAGCTTTTGTCAGCTTGCAGTGATTTAATAATAAAAAAATGTTTACATCAAAAATTCTCAAGAATAAAATTCTAAATATTGATGATACAAGCGACTAACCTTTTCCTTCCCCCGTTTTTTGGCTCGTCTGTCATATTTTATCATTTTTATCATATAATATCAGCAATCTCAGATGTTTCGTCATAACAATTACCATACAATTACATACATTTTGAAATCTTGTAGTTAAATACGAACTTTTTGTCCCTAGTGTCCAGCACACTAAATAAGTTACTGCATGTGTAGTAAAATAAGAGGTCTCCTAATATATTTATTCAAAAATCTGAACATTCAATTGACCCTCAACATTTTTTCTCTCCGTGTACCGAGCTAATAATCTGCAAAATGTCGTTCGGTTGTCGATTGAAGTCACCGCAGCAGCAACATGCTGAATTCTTACTTTGGTAAAAATGCGCGGTGTGCCACGCACACAAAAGCAAGCAACTCGTTTTCCTCCGCAAGTATTGTGTATTAATTTAGTAGTCTCCACTCCAACCTTCACTATATGAAAAAAAAATGTCACCATACCATCTATAGTCGTATACGAGACGTTTGAATTAATAGCATTAACTTCTTGCCAATCGAACCACTATTTTTTATTGTCAGCGTAGCAGCAGCTAAACTATAATGTGATTGATAACGTCAAATTATATCAAATGACGACCATCCATTTCAAATGGCACGTATGTATATTATGACATCTTGGATATATCTCAAGGAAAAATTTGCATTCAAATATATAGGCAGAACTCTTGAGTGTTTATAATGTGTTCAATTTGTCATATAGCAAAATTATATCATACGTATATCATAACTGGAGATAATATATTTTTGTGATGAATTATAGATGAGATATTTATAAATAATATTTTTCTCTTTCTGCCAAAAGCCATGTCCACTCTAGCTCTAGTATGTGAAATGAGGAGCCGTGAAAATTGTGTATGCAATTATTGTACCGGTATATGTTGGAATTTTTGTATATGAATTGAATAATGTATTATGTATATACAGTGTCACGATTATCCTCAGCCTATCCTCATTATATTATAAATATTCTAGCTCTATTTTACTATATACGGTCGCCGCTTAATAGATACTATATAATATGTTTAATAATAAAGGAGATGAAGAGAGAACACCGAGCTCACATTACTTCTTATTTAAGCTATTATAGTTTATTAATTCAAGTTTACAATGATGAAAGTATTACAGATTTTTGATACAAACAATGCCAATTAAGCCTTACAAATGTCTTTAGTAGTCCTGCCATATTTATGTTAAGTGTGGTCCTATCCTTTTCCTGCATACTCTTAACTTACCAAGTAGCTGCCTGCCGGCGCCACGTACTGTACAACTCCTGATATGCGGTATGTCACATATCGTCCGTATCGTCGCTCGAACGTATAGTACAAGAGGTTACACTAGGCCGCCTGTCTTTTCGGGACTTAGGGTCCGTACAGTCAAGGTGGTCCAGGTAGGAACCCCGTCTGATGGTGGGACGTGCGTCCTACAGTCAGGGGAACCTAATCCAGGTTACGTGTACATGTTTATGTGCTGGGGCGTTGCCCCATGTCGAACCTCGAGCGGGTGTCCCAGTACTGCTGGTTGCCTACCCAAGTGGAGACCCCAGGTCCCACTTGGGCGGTGTAGTTGTTTGAGTATTTGTGGTGTGTAATGAAGTGTTAGTGTTGCCAGTACTGCTCTGTGACTACCCTCCTGAGGTCTGGTCTCCTTGGCTTATATAGTGCTTGCGTCGTGACGTCACCCATTATATGCGTATGTGAGGGGGTAGCTTTACCCAAGCACTGCCCCTGGCTGACCGTCACGTACGCACCTTATGTAACAATGAAGGAGACCTTCCTCAAATAGAGAGCGTAACTAATCGTAATTATTCATGGCAAAACTCAATAATATATGCTGGTGTCTTCAATACCTCCAGCACTGATTAAAACAGTTTTCCTACAACTTTATTAGAAATAGATGAATCTAAGAATATGCAAAATGCATATTGCTTGTTATGCATGTCACCACGTGACATCTCCCACGACTTTAAATAAGTGCTTAGACATAATTAAGCACTTGAACAAAATGGGAAGCTAAAAACTTAGCATACAAAATATGAATTTCAAACTTGATTAAGTATCCTAAAACTAACTAATGTTACCCACAAAAATACATCCTACCCCTAAAACATTATAATTCATTTAAAAACAAATAGCACATCTCAAGCTATCCAGAACGCTACTCACACTTATGAACCTTTAAAACAAAAATAAAAGTCAATTTTTTTTTTCTTTCTTCTCTTCACATGACACACTTAAGATTTTTGCATTGAGGAATGGCAGTGGGGCTTGGGGCTTGCTGACGTGGTCTCGCACTAACTTCAATAGGTCCTTGGTGCTCCGACGTGACAACGAAGATGGCGTGTCGACTGTACTCACAGCAGCTCTCCCATCCAGTTACCGGATAGCAGATTCATGTTTTGTATGTTTAGGGGGAGGGGGGGGGGGATGACCATGACGTTGGTCCATGTGATATATATTTTAAGTGTATATTGATGCCACTATCTGGAGATCTTGTGAACTGCTTGCACCCTCGAGTGTGTGTTATGGAAGTCAAAGAATCTCAGGCTGATATGTTGCAGCTAGGTTGCGTTGCAGGTTCGAACTTGGCCCATGTACTCAGAGAACTTCAGACGATAATTAACTGGACGTCTTGTAGAATAACCAAGCAATATTTTGCCGTTGGTGTGCAGCCATTAGGGAGTTGCAGCACCAGTGTTTATTGTCGCTGCATGTGAGGTCTGTCGTGTGTTATTAGATGGTCCTCCAGGGGGGTGCCCAACAGAAAATTGAATAACATATATCTGTGGTGCAGATGGTGCCGTGATACCGCAACACAAGGCAGACTATGTGTAATGTTAATGCAGGTCGGCCATCTTCCGTTGATTCATGAATGTATGATGTATTGGGTGTTCCTTATTTGAGAAAATTGAAAAAAAAAGTTGGGGGGGGGGGTGTTTCTGTGTTGTTTACTGAAGCTGGATGATCGACGGGTAGCTCACTTGTCAGTCGCACCGTCAGATGACCTCCGTGAAGTACAACGCCGAGAGGTAGGGGGGGGGGGGGGGGTTATCACATATAATTATGGTTGAGACAAATAAACATGAAGGTTGACAATACTTCCTCAGTAACTAGTT